>VMDR010019681.1:0-18155 GCA_007922815.1 Macrotus californicus | reverse complement strand
GTGGGGGGAGAGTGATGGGGGGAAAATTCAAACTGTAATTGAACAACAATAAAGTAATTTAAAAAAAAAACAGTGAGAAAACAGATATTATCTCTGTTTGTCTATTCTTTCCTTGGTTTAGATCTCAAAGGGCATTGAACTGGGAATTTCAGAATTTCAGGAGCATCATTAGCAGAGAAAACAAAACAAGAAACAGTACATACAATAAGCTACTTAAAAAATCAAATTCTGAAGCCAGATGGGACCTTAGTTAGAAATCACCTAGTAAAATACCTTCATTTTATAAGATGAAAAAAGACAGACCCAGAGTGTTTGTGTGACCTGTCCAAGGACATGCAGATGGTTAGTGGTGGGGCCTCTGCTGGGTCCCCTCTCTTGACCGCCACACAAGGCTGCGAGGAAGGTCTCAAGAGAAACTTCAATGCATAAAAGGCACTTGGACTTTTCTTGGTTCCTCAAAACTGTTTACTAGCCACTTGAATTCTCAGACTTGATTTCTTTTTTCTCTTTCTACTTGAATTTAAACTCTTTCATAGTAGTAGAAGTATGAATCCCCTGACCCAACTCAATTCTCAGACAATTCTCAGTGTTTGGAAAGGATTGCAGAGCTTCCCAGTTCTTGACTGTTTACAATAATGAAAGGGAGTAGAAGCATAGGTAATCCAAAATAATAAATAATTCTTGAGAAATTTCAGGCTAATTTAAGTATGAAAATCAATAACTAGGTTAAGTTATTAATGGAAGCATCCTTTGTAGGGAAGGTGTGTATGCCAAAATGTCTAGGGCTTTGCTTTTCAAAGAAGGGAACCTACATAATTCCCTCAAATGCCATTCTTTTAGCTTGTAAGAGACATTTTAGTAAGAGCAGCTGATGTTCTGGAATATACTTCAGATAGGAGAGGTCTGAGCAATGGGTTATGGTTTATTTCAAAGAATGAAATGTATTCATTACACATAGAGTAATGGATATTAGAGCTGATAAACTTTCTACGATAAAGTGCCTTCAATGGATCTCATTGGGAAATGTCAAAAACTTGAAAGAGGAGCCAAAAGGAATGATCACTTGTCATCACTTCTAGGAATACTATAAACAGGGTCATCTCTTTGAACAATGGTGTTTATTACACCTGCCCCATATAGTAAACTACTTTTTCAAATCCAGTCCTGGCTAGTGTGGCTCAGTTGGTTGGAGCATGGTCCCATGGATTGAAGGGTTGCGGGTTTGATTCCTAGTCAGGGCACAGGCTTAGGGGATGCATGACTGGGTTTTGGGCTGGGTTCCCATTTGGGGTGCATACACAAGGTAGCTGATTGATGCTTCTTTCTCACATTGATATTTCTCTCCCTCTCTCTCTCTCTCTCTCTCTCTCCCTCCCTTCTCTTCTCTAAGCATGTCTTGGGTAACAATTTTTTAAAAAATTCATGCAAACTCTATGCAACTCCTCTCTTTTTATTATTATCTTTATGGTTCTCACTGTTGTTGTTGTTGTTTTTTTAAGAGAGAAGGCACTCTACTATTTCTATTGAAAAGGAACTGTAGTTGTACATCTCTTTGGAGATTTTGCAACCTAGACTTATTGTGAATGATTGAGGATTTATTTTATTGGAAACATTTTTTTAAAGGTTGCACCAATATGTTGGAAATAAAAAGATGTTGACACAAAATGAAAAGATGGCGTCTCATTACCTGTCCTGAAGACCAGCATGGATTTGTGACCGCCAGCGCTGACGACAGCCCTGTTTTATGTTAGTGCTGCTAGGGGGGAAGGATACAGCAGACAAAGGTCTTCCTCATTCTCTGCACATGGCGTAGTTCCAGCACCTTTAAACTCTCTTTTTAAGGATTGTTTTAGCCCTTGCATTTTCTGTTTTCTTCACATTGAATCTTAAGTAAAGCATTCCAGGATGAGACACCTTCATGGACAAGCATTTTCATAAAAAGCAGTTCTTTTATCTACAGCCTTTTCTCCTCCAGGCTATTCCCACTTCTCCTTTCTTAAATATCCCATTTCTCAGGCTTTGACCACTAGGTGTCATAAATTTATAAAAATGCCTCCAAAGTATAAAAATCAGCTTTCTCTTAAAAGGAGCCCTGAGGGTTCTCACTTTCCATCAGCAACCTTAGAATTGTGTTGGCCCATATATTACCCCCATTTATGAGTGATTCAAACTCAGAAAATTCAGAAAAACTTACAAAATCAAGGAAAAACAATGAAAATCTCTGTGGTGTCTGAATGGTTTGTCCAAGGGGAAAATCTGTGTAGGTTTGAACTCCCTCCCCACACAGCCTCCAAGGTGCCTTCAACTTCACTGAATGTGAATAAAAGGCACGTCCTTCTAGGGATGGGCTTCACAAAACAAGTGCACAGTGAACTACCCTTTAGAAATCTTTGAACTACTCTGTAACAGGGATATGTGAGACATCTGGGCTCACTCTCATTCCACTTATTTGTATTTCAGCTAAATGAGCTAATACATTAAAAATATTTTCAAATCATGGCTTTTTAAAGCTAGAAGGATTCTTTGAATGATTAATAACTTTTTCATTTTATGTTGGGGAGATGGTGCCTGAAGTGGTTCATTCGTTGTCCAAAGATGGGGTCGACATTGGGTGTCAGACACATGCCTCTTAACTCTAGGGCCTGCTGTGTCTTCTCTGTACCTACTGTTCTCAGGATGGATTCTTGTATTTATCTTGGAGTTTTAAGGAAACAGAAATCAAAGTATTCCTTAGACTGTATTTAACAATATAAGAAAAATCTTAGCTCAGTAAGCCTCCTTGGTAGAGATTTAATGTTAAACAAAAGCCACAGTGACAAGAAACATATTCTTATGCTCTTGTTATACAACATTTGCAGAGTTCATCTTAATTCAGATAGATGGAATAACTCTTCCATTTAGCTTTTCCTAATATTGCAAGTCAACCAGGCCCATGTAGATCTTTTAATAAATTTTTAAAAAGAAGATGATGATATTTAATGAAAAGATGGGGTCAATCTATTCTTATTCTAAGTCAAAAAAATATTACTGTTGTTTTCTCCAAGATGAAAAGAAAATTAGCTGAGTCATTTAGATATAAAAGCAGTAAAAACATTGTATTTTCAAAGTAGTTGTACCATCCAATAGTTAGTTTTGTTTGTGTAATGTACTGCATTTCTTGGGATGAGAGGGGCTGCCCCTGTATGACCAAAAGGCCTGGAGCGTCCATGTCCTGGGTGTTAGGACTCAGTTCCCAAGGAAAGACTCCTACATGTCCCTCTGGTAAACATGGCCCTTTCCTCATTCTGAATGAAATTTCCATGGGAAATTCAGGTGCAGATATTCTATGAGTAAGAATTTTATCTAATTATACTAAACAATTGCTTTAGCTAAATATTCATAAAAATTTTGAAACACTGAATTAAAATTAATTCTATGGTCACAATGAGAGTGCATGGAAACTAGTTAAACTGGTTATTTTCAATGGGTGTTAGAGATATTCTACAAAATATCATTGCAAGGTCCAATAAGTCAGGAAAATAGGTTACATGTCTAATGCCCTTTCTCAGACATCCATAATGCTGCTTAGCATGTTGCAAACTCTGAAGAATCCTGCAAGTAAGAAACTTGATCAACTGTGTTCAAGCTAATATTTTCCAAGGACAGTCAATCAGATACTAGTAAAGTAGCAAATAACATCTTGTGAAAAAGAGGTTGAGAAATATGGAGTGTCAAAATGACAAAAAAAAATCCTTCTTTGCTAAATCACCTGCCTCTGTCCTACAATATGTAAGCCTTCTATTAGATTTGTATCTCATATATTGCCAGTCTCTTAACAGTATCCCCTTTGCCTCCACAGCCACTTTCTGGTTAAACGCAAGATTCAAAGTTGCAACATCCAAGACCCAAGCTATGTCAAGTTCATACACATAATTCCCCAATGTCCTGCCAACAGAGGGACTATCCTAACATATTACTTTCATGCATGTTATAAAACAGTTATTTCAGTTGATTTTCTGTAATCCATTTACTTTCTTTACTTAATGTGAAGTTGTTTCATGTCAGAGTCCAAGATTATTTACAAGAGGTCAAATAAGCCTGGACTAAAATCAGTTATTGTACTTCCTTGGAGTTGATTCTATGGTTGTTACCTGGTGCTGGGAGAAGCTTGCACATTCAAGATAAAACTCTAACTTGTTGATGTGGCATACAAAGTTGAGTGCATTTGTTTCTAAGATATCATGGTCACATTGGACCCAGAGCACCACTGGTAACAGGGGTTTAGCACAAGAAATCAAGATAGAACAAGGTAACTTGGGGTACTATCTCACTTTCTTGTTATCAATTGGTCTGAGATCCTGATACTTCCATAACTGGGTTACTCCATAAGCTTCATGGAGAATCGTGACAACACTTTTGTACTATTTTGGATATAGATGTAGCTAAAAGTAATCTGCTCTCCTGTGAGTGTTTTCTATTTCCACATCCCAAGAGAGAGGATTCAATTAGATTAGTTGTCACCATCTCATGCCAGAAACTCTTACTAGTCAGTTTTATCACAAGCTACTGCAAAGGCCATTGACTACCCTCAAGTTCAATTTGGAACTTAGTGTCTCCAGAATAGCCCAATCCCTAACTCCATTAATTATGTGTAGAGTATCAGCATTTTCTTCTACTGATATACATGTCATGAACTTTTGCAAAAATTTCCATACAGTTAACTTGCTCTTTCTGTCTTCAAAGGTGACATAATGATTATGATCATAGGAACCTAGTGTTTCATAGAATTTGTTTTGGTCTAAGACCTGTTATGATCTGGTAACCAGCTCCTACTTTAACTGATCTCCCATGATCTTCTCCTTTCCTCATTAAAAATAAATAAATTGCCATCCTCCAAATATTCCATGCTTTTGCTTACTGCTATATTTTCCCCATGAGTTTATCTTCCATTGGAATGCCATTCCCTTCCTTTATTACACAATTAAATTCTTCTCATATTTCCAGGCTTGGTTCAAGCAGTACCTTTTCTAGGAAATGTTTCATGTTCATTCTTAGGCTCAAAGAAAATTTTAATTGCCATAAAATAATTAAGATTAGACATTATAATAGTGTATTACTTGGGACAGGAGTAACTGCTGTAACATACAATCCTCAAATTGTATAATTGGTCCAATATGTATGATAGAAGTTTATTTTTCATTTACATAAACTCCCAGAGAGATCAGCAGGCAACTATCCTCCCGACTAGTGATTCAGGGTGTTAGGGTTGTTTCATCTCATGGGTTCACCATTCCCAAAACGTGCTCGTCTTCATAAAGCTGCTGAAATAAAAAAAGAGGGCAAAGAAGATGCAACCAGTGCTTAACAATCTTGATCTGGAAGTGACGCACACCACTTCCACTATTCTGCATTAGTAAGAGTAGGTCACATGGCCCAACCTATAGGTATTGATTTGGGAAGTGTGGTTCCTGGGCTGCAGTTTTCTGGTGACAACTCCTACCGCAGGAGAGAAGGCACACCTTTGGGGATGGCAGTTATCTCTGCCACACTTAATACTCTTATGTACGCAAATGACAGAAACTCCAATGGAAGAGGGCTTAAACAATAAGGTGATTTTAATAGTCATTGGAGGGGGGTAGTTTTAAGAATTAGAATACTAACCCCACTCTAAACTAGCTCTTAGTTTAGAAAAGTTATTCAATTTGCTTGAATGTCAATTTTCCCATAGATAAAATAAAGTAAGTTAAAATAATAAGTAAACAAACAAAAAAAAACAGGATGAAAAATATCCATTACAGGATTGTAGTGAGAGTAACTTTTTATGAGTAAATTAATTTATCAAGATGGAACTCACCACAGATTGCCTATCAGCTTATTCTTCGCAAAGGCAGTCTTGCTAAGGTGAGCCTAGAAAGAACCTCAGGTGTTAACACTGCAATAATGGAGACGTGGTCATGAGCTCTGTCTTTCAGTTGAGCAAGGAGACACAGAGCTTCTTTAGTGGAGACCTTGATAGCCGAAAGGAGCATTCATACCTAATCAGGGGAAAAGTCACAGATGGAAATCTTGGAATATTTTCCCCTTAGAAACTCTGAAAACAATGTCAAACCTTGCTTGACTTCCGTGGATTATTTGCAAGACTGGACTGACTGCAAATGACTTTGTCTAATATTGAATCCATTGTTTTTCTGCAAAAAAAATCTCTGAATGTTTTCCAATGTAAACTTGCATTTACTTTTATTAAAGATTTGTTTGGTTATTTATTTATTTGTTTATTTATTTTAAAGAGAGGGGAAAGGAAGGACAAAGAGAAGGAGAGAAACATGTGAGAGAAACATAGATCTGTTGCCTCTCGCATGCCCCCAACTGGACACTTGGGCCAAAACCCAGGCCTGTGCCCTGACTGGGTATCAAACTGGCAACCTTTCAGTCTCCAGGCTCGTGCTCAATCCCCTGAGCCACACCAACCAGAGCATAAACTTTCATTTCTAACTCTAGGTTATTAAGGATAACATCTATATCCTGGTCCTATAAAGTGCATTTAACTTTTAACCCTCCTTTTTTGATATACACACTTTGTTTAAAAATAATAATACATCTAACATTTATAGAGCACATCGTACATTGCAGGCCCAATCCTTGTAGCAACATGTGAGGTTAGTACTACATAGTACATGATTTACTGAATTCATTTGATTTACTCCCAGTTCTGTGGACCAGTAATTTGGTCAGAGCCCAGCTGATCAGTTCCTCTGTTGATCTTGCTTGGGGTCACTCAAGTGATGGCAGTTTGTGGGTAGGTATGCTGCCTGTCTGTCGGTCTAGGAAGGCTTGTCTCTGCTCCATGTGATCTCTCCTTCAGCAGGTCAGCCTAGGCTGGTTGTCATGGCCACAGGGCTCCCAGAGGCTAAGAACGGAAACTGCATGTCTTCTGAGACCCACTTAGAACTTACACAAAGTCACTTTCATTGCCTTCTGGTCACAGCAAGTCACAAGGCCAGCCCAGATTCAGGGAAGGTGGATATAGATTTCAGCTGCTGATGGGAGGAGGTGGCAACAATTAGTGGCCAGTTTTTGTATACCACACATTCTCTTACTATCGCTTATTTATTTTGAAAAATCTCCTAGTAAACTCCCTTTTTTACATTCATCATCTTCAATGTAGCATGATAAAGAGGTAGGGTAAGGAAATCAAAACTTATAACAATTTCATTCATGCACTAACCAAATGGAAGAAAAAATTCTTATGGTGGAAGTCTAAATGCTTGAGTTTTAGAGATAAGTCAAATTTGTTTGGGGTGAGATATTTTCTTCAAATGTTGCTTGCATAATGGATTATCTTATGGGGCACTGAATTGGCTGGTCCCAGAGCAGCATGGAAGGTGAGGCAATGCTTGGCACTCTGGAGCCTGCCTGCCCCTGAGCCCAGGCTGTTTCTGGTATACCCACTCAAAAGCTGGAAACCGTGGGGGTGAGGCTGTCATGGGGCCTACAGCTTTGGTACTGCCCCTATCTCCTCTGTGTTTCCAGAGCTGGTAAAGAGATGCTTTCTCTTCAATTTGAGCAGCAGGATGGGAAATAGACTGTCCAACAAGCATGGTCTGTAGTGTCAGCTAATACTGTAAACTAGAGTCTGACTTAAGCCACACCTGGAAAAATCTCTGTTTCATGATCTTGAAAGCCTTTTTTTTTTACCTCTAGTACCAGTAATGAGACTCTGTGGTGTGGCAGGAGAAAAGCCCATGGGGCTGGTCCAGGAACCTGTAAGTGAAAAGGGGGAGTCATGAAACAAGTAGGGAGCAGATCAAAACACCTAAATTTCTATCTTTAATCTTCTACTCTCCAGTTGCATGGCTTGGGACAAGATATGGAACCTGTTTGAACCTCAGTTTGAACCCTCATGAGTAAACTCCACATAATGACACCCAATTTGTGGGATTGTTGCGATAGCTAAAAATAAAGTGGTGAATTAGCTTAGATTCTGGGGCAGATGCTCAAAACTGATCATTCTTTATCCCTGACACCTGGCATGCACTGAGAAAGCTTTAGTTGCAACTTGTGGGTAGAAAAAATCAGATACTGGCATCCCTCCAGGATTTAAAGGAGATGTTTGAAGTCAGTTAGACTACATGATTTTTATAATGCCTGCTAGACAAGTAATTTAGAACTTCATTTCTAGACAAGAAGTTTAAGACTTCATTCTTTTGGAAGAAACATATATAGTAGGGACTGGAAAGCAAAAAGCTACACTTCCCAGGCTTGCCCCCAAATTAGGATCTGAATGTGATTGAGGTTCTCCCTATCCAATGCACAAATGCAAACTTGAATTAGTGGGACAAAAAGTGGAGACAGAGACATAGAGCAGTGGCATGAAAGTGTTGGGGAAACTTCAAAACAAAATCTCTGGCAGTCCAGAAAATCTCCCCACAAAGGCAGAAAAAAAAAGAGTTTTATTATTGAGTAAGCATAAATCAGAATGCGATGTGAAGTACAGGCACTCCGGTAAGAGATTGCAAAGACAGCAAGCAATCTCTCCTGCTGGTAGAACCAAACAGGCACACCCATTCCACATATGTTCCCAAGATAAACAGTAACCACTCCTCAAAAAAAGAGGAGTGAACAGCACCATTCATCATGGTTTATCCTAAATTCACCTGGTAATTGGGGCAGCCACCTGTGTTTGCGCATTGCTTTTAACCAAAGGAAGAACACATTTATAACATCGAATTGACAGGAGTTAGGTTTGCAATTTAAAGCTAGTGCCAGCTGAAGGGAGGCTCCTACTCTCCCCCTGAAGTGGGGAGACAGTAATTATTTAGAGATAAACAAAGGGTTAAATATTGTAAGACTATAAATAATATTTGGACAGTTAATCTTACCTTGTGATTGTATAAAATATTCACTTAATGCCTTCTAAGTGTGCCTGTCTGTGTCCAAATTTCCGCTTTACATAAGTGCACATTGCTGGTGTCTAAGAAAAGTTTATTGGTGTAAGAACACCTTCCGCACACACTGGGATCTCTAGAAGAACCTATTTACATACTAAACATAAAGTCTGAAGTCCTTTCATAGAAAGGTACTGGTTCTCACATATGCTATTTAACACATTTATATGTAGGTTTTATTTCTCCATTTTATTCTTTGTGTTCCAGAACTCATTGAGGATTTTGTCACTGTTAATCATTTTTTGGCCCTGAAATACATCTCTGGTAGGAAGGTGTTATAGGTTTGGAATTTAATGATAATAGCTAACATTTCTTTAAAAATTGTGTGCCAGGAACATACGATCTTTACATAGGTTATCTCATTTAATTTTTGAATTATTCTCACTTCACACATGAAGAGGCAGAGACTGTGGGGGTTTCTATGAAAGTCAAGGTCAGTATCTAGTAATGATGAGGACAGAATTGGGACTTTGGCTGACTTTAACATCCAGGAATCATCATTGTATAATCTTGCTAATCTAACAGTTTCAGTAATCCCTGGATGGTGTGGCTCAGTGGATTGAGTGCTGGCCTGAGAACCACAAGGTTGCTGGTTCGATCCCCAGTCAGGGCACATGCCTGGGTTGCAGGCCAGGTCCCTGGTGAGAGGGTGTGCGAGAGGCAACCACACACTGATATTTCTCTTCCTCTCTTTCTCCCTCCCTTTCCCCCCTCTCTAAAAAAGAAAAGATAAACAAAACCTTTTTTAAAAAACCAGTTTCAGTAAATTAAGATTGCACTAAAATTTTCCTTTCAGGTTCTTGCTTACAAATCAGTATCTTTTTTTATTTATAACCAGCAATTATCTGAAATAGTTGCTGGATGGTAACAGCAACATTACAGTTAAATGTTTGCTTATCATCGGGGAAACTGCCGGGTTCGGGGAAGAGTCACAGGAGGAGGCAAAGGGTAGAAGCATAAGGACAGGTGGCCACCTATGAAGTTCTTCAGCTCACACGTGACTGCATAACTGCTCTCCCTGCCCCTCTTCTGAGAAACTCAGGCAGAATGGAGGGAATGGTCCTCTAAGTGAGGGGACCGGAGGGATGGGTCCAGTGCCTGGAGCTGACAGGCTGACAGCTGGCTCAGAAAATAAGAGAAGTAGGACTTGTTGGAGAGTCTAAATATTGTGTGGAAGGGACACTCTTTAGGTACAATCACTTCATTATGAAAAAGGTCATTTTTAATTTGGACTCAGGTTAGTGCTCCTCTGGGTTATTTCATGCAAGACATTCAATGCTGAGAGATGTATCTGCATTGGTTATAGTTCTATTGATATAACTGGGGGAAGACATGACTGGTTCAAATAAATGTTTCTCTTATGTAGCTGGTAATGGATGAAAAAGTCTTCATTCTTTTCTTTCTGAAGTCTGGAGAGAGTGGGGAGAACCTGGACAGGGGATATTACAGTATTCTTTGGCGAGCTGATGCTTCTGAGAACACTCCAGGCCTTACGGCAGCAAGAAGGCCCAGGGAACTATGAGGAAATTCATCTTGCTATTAGTAACAGTTTGCATTAGGAAATTCTCTATTTCAAAAACACCAGCTTCCAAGAGGTTGGCTGCTTTCTCAATATCTTTGCAACACCACAAACATCTTCCCTCCTATTTGAAGGGAATTTAATTTGCTCTTTCTCTTCCTCTCTCCCTGACTGTGTGCAAATACTATGGCTTTTAGCAGTTTTTGGTGGACCAGTCCTTTATGATCTTTTAAACTTGTTCTTTTCCTCCTGGAATGTGCTGAGGTGTTTGGGGCCCACGTGTTAGATGGTAAAATTGGTGTGTTGCTGACTGGGTCGGATGGTGAATAGAGAATTCTGGCCACTAGGTACAGGCCAGCCAACAGGACACGGGTTTGTCCCATGGCAGCCAAAAGTTGTTTTGTGAGCCAATAAGCAAGGCTGAGAAATGGCCTGATCCCAACCCGAGCATGTTCTGACTGCACCACTGCTGCCTGCCCTGACAGCACCTCTGCTGCCTGCCCAGCCAGAAGCTGGGGTGACCCACCCTCACTGCTGACACTGCACAGACACTCACAAAGCTCCCTGTTGCCTCTAGGCATAGACCTCACATGCCTGCAGTAACACGGGCGGGGGCGCGGCAGGGGGGCGGTCAACATGCAATAAAAACTAAGCGAATAACATAAGAGATAATATGTATTTTTAAATGCTTATTTATCTGTGTCCTGGCTCTATTATTCACTTTCAAGGTATGCAAATATGACAGCATGATATACTTTTCGTTCTGTGCAATGTATGCTAAAGGAATCCCTTGCTTCCCTAGGTTTCAGGGGCTACATCTTATTTAGCTATCAATTTAACTACCAGGAAATATGTCACATAACTTATGGGATGAGTGGGAAGGGCACTGAGGATGAGCATTCACTCACCGAAACCTAGGGTTCTTCCTCTACTCCTGGCCCCCCCAGTGACCTTATGCAAGTCTGAAGTGGGAAGTTTTGTCTTAACAACAACCAAAAAGACATAGATTATGGCCTAACAGTGTCTCTTATGAATTATCATCTTTACATCTTTAAATCAAAAATGCCTTCATAATCTATGAGGCTAACAAAACAATATCATGTATTTATGCTGTAATAACTAAAAGCAAGCAGTTTGGGGTTACTAGATAGGAAGTGTTAACTACCTCAAGAATAACATCAATATTCAGTAAGTGCTGTTGAATTTTCCAATAGGTTATTTTATTATCTTTCTGTTATGACTTTATTCCAAAAAAAAGAAAAAGACAAGACTCTAAATGTTTGTCATTATTATCTCATATGTTTGAACTTCGACATGGTAATGATTGTTATGAGTGTTTGGAGGTCAGCAAATTTAACATCAGTGTACCTTTACTTTCCCTTAGGAAAATGGTAATTATACCATTATGTGCTAACTAACTAGTTCAAGTCTGTTCTGGAAACCAGTTAGGTAGACATAACCTCAAAAGATTAATATGTAGAAAATGATATTTCTTTTACTCTGGAAAATGAGAGTGCTTTGAGCAACCGAAGAGTGGTTCTTTTACAGCTCATTTTCCATCTGCATGGATTTATGTTCAAGTTGAGGAAGCACATTACTCCATCGAGATTAATGCAGAAAACAATGGGAAGGAGTGTGGGCACAGAGAAATGCGTGGCACTGAAGTATGAGTGTGAAAACTCTGCTCACGGACGGGAGGGCTCTCTTTCTCTCCCTTTTATTTCTTCTGTCCCAAGAAAAGGCTTCTCTCTAAACAGTTTACACGTGGCATCTCAAGACAACTATTTCTAACTACTCTGTATTCTGAAAAACTGCATTCTGATCCCTTCATTTTCTAAGTAAAAATTCCCAACAATGTGACTTGTTTCTAGACTCACTCCATGGAGGTGTGTTTAATACTGAGAAATCTCTTGAAATGTGTGTGTAAACTCTTAGAGAGAAATCTGTCATAACCACAGCCTTTCTACATGTTACTCAACACAATGTATGGGTGTGTCAGTGGCTGGAGTGTGATATTGCATTGAGAAATCTGGCCCAGCTACAACATAGCTACAACATGAGCTTTCTCAAGAGGTCCCCTATTTCCAGGCTAGAGACGGTCATTAAGTACCTACTTAAAAGGCTGAAAACACACAAGGGAAACAAAATTCAGGGAATTTTCAGAGAACATGTCTTTAGAAACTCTGACAAGACTAGCTATTACATTCATAATGGTTTCTTAAAAAGATCTGATCATTAACACTGTATGTTCCAGAAATTCAACTACCTTAGAGAGTCAAATGGCTGGGCATTCGGCAGCCATATTTTTTACTTACTGACAACCATGACAATTTGCACCTTGTGAATAATTTCATAAATGATAAAATTTCAGTAAAGTGGGAACAATTAAGGAACTTGAGCCAGTTTTCATGAAGTTATCAAAATAAGTAAGGAATTTTTTTAATGAATGAAACAAGTTTAATCTTATCTGTGTGCCAGTTTTTTAACTATGTAAAATATGTAAGTTCAAATGACTTAGATAAGTGGCAAACCACAAACCACAAGCACTCAAGCATATATAGCCATGTGGAATTAACTCCAGCATTTTACTTCTTGGCTTGAGAACATCAGGTTTCTTGAAGGAAGTGTGGTAGACCAGATACATGCAGGGTAAGCAGGAACGTCTTCCCAACAAGGGATTTTTATGAACAAGGGGCTTGCTGCCATTATTACTAAGCAGCAGCTATTTACCGAGCACTGTTACTAGCACTTTTACATATCTGATCTCACCACTCTTGTCAGCTACTCTATGAAGTTGGTGTCATTACCTCTGTGTTTCAGATGCTTACTTTTGGAGAAATTAGGTGAATTTTGCAAGGTCTTACCAAGAGTACATGACTTCAGACAATCCCAAGACATGCTGATTCTAGATCCCAAAGCTCATGCCAATGTACAAAAGAATACATTCGATTACAGGTAATAGAAAATCAAATTATTTTTAAATTAAAACTGCAACTTGTCAATTTTGGTAATTCTGAAAATTGATTATTTCAAGAATTAATTTTCAGTGAATTGGTTTGCCTCTCTATCCAGGACTCTAGTTAAAAATACAAATATGTAAAAATACATATTCATCAAGAATAATGGCACCATTTATTGTAAATAGACAATGAGCCAGCCCTGGGCTAGATCTGTTGCAGTAATTGTCTCCATTTAATCCAAATGATAACTGTTTGAATTAGGCATTATTATTTTCATTTTACAAAGGGGAGATTTGAGGTTAATAATAGGAATTTCCTAAGGAGGAAGAATGAAGACAGCTTGGCTCAAAGACCAGGCGGCCAGGCGTAGCTCCCAAGCTGTGGAATGCAAATGGAAATTACGCATCCCTGCCCTAGATCTACATAGACTGGAATGAGAAATGAGGTTGCTCCGACTTCACTGCCTCAATAGAAATGGCTCAGTGTCGCCATAGATTGCAGCATCTGGAGCAAATAGCAGGTGGACTGTGAAGATTCCCAGGCAGTGGCTCAGGGGGGGTGGTGGCAGGGAAGGTGGCACAGGTGATGGATCAGATTCAGGCACCCCATTTGTAGAGGTGAAACATTGCCATCTCCTGGCAGTGGAGGCAGCTTCACATTCTGTATAGCCACCTGCCTGCTGGTCCCCAGTCCTCAGCACAAGTCTGCACTTTCTCTTTGTAAAGCCAGTAGGTCTGTTTGATGCAAAGCAATGCACTATGGTTCCCAAAGGCAGCCTAGTGCTTTCTGGACTAATGCCACTTGCCCTGTAGGGCAGAGAGGAAAGGGAGAAGGTCTCTTGTCTTATAACCTCAAAGCATAGACCTGAAGGGCATGTGCTCAAGTCTTTTCCAAGGCCCCAGCTATAAGGAAAGAAGAGGGATGCACAGGGCATGGTTTGACTGTTGTCCAGCAAGCTATCATTTGAGTAGATATTTGGGGATACGATGTCCCCAAGTTAACATGTTGTATGAACCTTAGCTCTTTATTATTCATTAGACAAATACCCTTCTTCCACCCTTTCTGGTCACTTTCTATAACTGTTACTGGCCAGCTGGGAGGGATTGCCCTGAATTTGTCTACTCCAGTCACAGATCAGGGTATAACTAGTGATTGTTACATGCCCTGCCATAATTGTCACAAATGTTTCCACTGTGGCTCCAGGAAGAATAGGGCTCTAGAAGAAAGAGAAAGGGATCTGGGAAGATTTCCTTTTATTTTCTGCTTGGGTTGACATGATGCCATATCTATCAGATTGTTTTGTTCCAATCACTTATCTCAGACCTTCTCAGATCAAATGTCTCTAGTTGGTGAGATAGCAAGTATATATATAATTTTTAAATTTACAATTCAGTGGTTTTTAATACAGTCACAAAGTTGTACAACCATCACCACTATCTAATAGAAGAACATTATCATGACCCCCAAAAGGAACTTGTTCCCATTAGTTCCCATTCTCCTCTCTCCTCAAGCCCCCTGGCAACCACTCATCTACTTTTTGTCTCTCTTTCTATTGATTTGCCTATTTTGGACACTTCATAAAAATAGAATAATAATATGTGGCCTTTTGTGTCTGGCTTCTCTCACCTAGAATAGTGTTTTCTATGTTCATCTGTGTTGTAGCATGTGTCAGGACTTTGTTCCTTTGTATGGCTGAATAATATTCCACTGCATGAATAATACCACATTTGTTCACTCATTCACCAGCTGATGGAAATTTTAGTTGTTCCACATTTTGGCTATTATGAGTAGTGTTGTTATAAACATTTATGTACAGGTTTCTGTGGGCATGTTTTCATTATTCTGGGGTAACTAACATCTACGAGTGGAATTTCTGGATCATATAATAACTCTCTAGTTAACTTCCTGAAAAACTGCTAAATTGTTTTCCCCAGTGGCTATATCATTTTGCATTCCATTAGCAATGACACAGAGTAAAGCAAGACAAAAAATTAGTGCCAAGTAAGGCAAGTAAGTTATAAAAATGAGAAATGTACAGTGTCATTAGTATGTAAGATAAAAACAGAAAAATACTGCAGGTAGTGACTACAAGGCAAAAAATAGGATGTTGTGGCTTAAAGGAGAAATAAGAAAATATCTCAATCCATTGTGTGTCAGTGACCAAATGTGATTTATACCAATAACACTAAGCTAGGAGGCTGCCTTCCACATGCAAGAACAAGAAACTAAGAGAAGAACGGATATCCTGAAATATACCAGAAAGCTTCCTTTTTCTGTCAACCTGAGAAATAACAATAGGGGCCTGCAAGGAAGAGAGCATTTAAATGTTTGTGCATTATTTTTGTTTTTGTCAAAATATTTTAGGTGAACAAAGGAAATCAATATAAATGATAGAGATCTCTGATACATTCAGGAAACAGAAAACAATGTCCAACAGTAAGAGCTAGACAGATCCATACTGATTAAGAAGTACTGGAAAATTCCATCACCGGCTGAGTATTGATGCCCTCTGAGACTGCACACCGCAGAATCTCCACGGCTCACGTTCAGTCAGTGGACGCCAAGTTGGAATGCTTGACTCAATCAAATACACTAGTCAGCTTTTACTCCTATGTCCCAGAGCAGCTTTTCTCACACATGTTTTATGCATATATACAGGATCACTTGGGAAAGAGATGTTTTCTGAGGTTAGTATGGAGAAGGCTTGATTAAAATTACTCATAGGTATTTTGACAGTTCTGGGGCATTTGTCTTCGCTATTAGGGCTGTTCTGCTTTAAGTCCCTAGAACGTTATGGGAATTAATACAATAAGTCAGACCTGTGATCATCCAGAACAGTCTTATACCCCCAAACCAAGGTTCTCTTGCCCAGTGCCTGGTGCCAGTAGAATGAGACTGAGTTCCCTAAGGCAGCGCAGAAACTTTATCCTTTGATCAAGGAATGGAGAAAAGTGAGCTTGCATTCTAACTTCATAGGCTGAAGTGATAGTGATTAAGTTCTTTCAGGCACTTAGTAATTTTTATGTTGTACTTGGCCGCTTTGCTCATGATGTCCTATCTCCACCTTGGTGTTTGCACTTGGCCCACCTCAGTTTCAGTAGGGAATCCTTTTCAGCTCCTGTAGGCAAGCATAGCTTGTGACATTAATCACTGAGAAATGTTAGAATCTTTCAGACAATAGCATTAAGACCACAGGGGTGACAACTGAGCTTCTGGTCTCAACCCCACAGATTAGGAACATGCTAGAACTCTTCCTGTTTACTGTCAGAGCCATTTTTGGATCTGTCTTTACATAAACTTTTATACAAATCATGGCTTTACATAAACCTTTTACAAAATTACATCATATTTTGGCTTTTCCCCATGTTTTTGGAGACTAGGTTTCACGGCATGTTACAGAGTCCAGGGGTGCACAACGCAGTTTTGAAATGCAACTCTGATCTGTGGCGAGTGCTCGGGGACCCAGCTATCCTGAGTCAGTGGGCCGCCTTCCCTTGTGTGTACCCTCCACTGAAGTGAAGACCTCATGTCTGTGTCCAAACAGTGGAGGGAGGGAGAGAGTAAGGGTGGCAACAGGTACCAGAGCTTCTTCGTTAACAGCAAGGACAAGCTGCCCAAGAAAACTTCCACTTGCATCTCATTGGTCAAGACATAATTATAGTCATATGACCACAAACAACAACGAAGGCTGGGAAATTCAATTTTAATTTGTAAAACCATTTGTGAAGCAAAAAATATGGAGGTTTCCAGTTTGGTAATTTATTTCAATTACCACAAAATAAAGGGAGAACAAATACTGGGGCCAGACTTCAGTATTTGCAACATTTGGGAAGTACAGTGTTAGTCTGTGAGATGCCATTGTTTTTTTCAGTTTCCCTACATTTGCCTCTTTTGAGCTTCAGCATTGCCTTACACTTTTAATGTAACTGTCTTGACAATTTTTCAGAGTAATTTAATGATCTGGAGAGCTCTGGCTGAAGGAATGGGAATAGATAAGGCTGCACTTCGTGGAGTTAACTTAGCATACGTTCTCCGGTTTCTGGGTGAGCCCTTTGTTGCTGGGTGCCCTGACCTTGGGTCTTTGCTCTGCTGGGAACTGCCTTTGCTTTGCCCTGCCCTTGGGTCATTGCTCTCCATTCTCCTGCGAGGCCCTGCTCAGATCTGACGGGCCTTACAAGTTCTTCAAAGTTTCCTCAGCCTGAAATTACTGTGTTCTCCATTTTCATCATCTCTGACCTTTCATTACTATTTTTATTATCATGGACTTCTTTGCATTCACCACACATACTTGTCTCTGCTGCTGAACTACAAAGTCTAAAAGGGAAGGAATCAAGAAACCTGGGCTGTAAACTCAGCCGTTAGTAACGGTGGGGCCCAGAGAGAGAGCCAGTAATATTCCCAGGGTCCCGTTTCTCACCTGTTACAATATTTTTTAAAACAAATAGCCAAGGTCTATGAGACACATGAAGAAAGTATAACTCATATTGCCTCTATGTTCTGAGAGTTAGAAATACAAGTTCTCTCTCCCCTATATAAATTAAAATGAATATCCCAAGTAAGTTGTTTATTGTCTCCCAAGAAACACAGGCCTAGTAGAAAAGTAAAAAATGTGTTTATTGCAGTATATGAGTTAAACACTGAGTATCATAAATCTGAGTGATTAATATAGAATATTAAATTCCATGGGCTGTTTAATTATTATACTAAGACCCTCCATTCTAGCAAATAACTTGCAAGGTGTATTTCATGAAC
>VMDR010019680.1:0-18152 GCA_007922815.1 Macrotus californicus | reverse complement strand
GAAATCAGCTGACAGTCTGATGGGCACTCCTTTGTAGGTTACTGTCTCCTTTTCTCTTGCTGCTTTTAAGATTCTCTCCTTATCTTTCATCTTGGGTAATGTAATTATGATGTGCCTTGGTGTGTTCCTCCTTGGGTCCAACTTCTTTGGGACTCTCTGAGCTTCCTGGACCCCCTGGAAGTGTATTTCCTTTGCCAAATTAGGAAAGTTCTCCTTCATTATTTGTTCAAATAAGTTTTCAATTTCTTTCTGTTCCTCTTCTCCTTCTGGCACCCCTATGATTCGGATATTGGAACGTTTCAAGACATCCTGAAGGTTCCTAAGCCTCTCCTCGTTTTTTCGAATTCTTGTTTCTCCATTGTGTTCTGGTTGAATGTTTCTTTCTTTCTTCTGGTCCACACCATTGATTTGAGTCCCGTTTTTCTTCCCATCACTGTTGGTTCCCTGTACATTTTTCTTCATTTCCCTTATTGTATCCTTCGTTTGTTCATCTAATTTGCGACCAAATTCAACCAAGTCTGAGAACATACTGATTACCAGTGTTTTGAACTGTGCATCTGATAGGTTGGCTATCTCTTCATCGCTTAGTTGTATTTTTTCTGGAGCTTTGATCTGTTCTTTCATTTGGGCCATTTTTGTTGTCTTGGCACGCCTGTTACGTAGTAAGGGGCGGAGCCTTTGGTGTTCACCAGGGCAGGGCGGCCACGTCGCTGCGTTGTGACGCTGTTTGTGGGGGAGGGGTCCGAGAGGGAACATTGGCGGCCGCTCCGCTCCCTGCCAGTTACCAGTCACTTTCCGCACTACCCACAGTCCAACGGGGCCCCTCTGGTGCTGATTCTGGTGCCGATCCCCGGTGGGAGGGTTGTTTATGCTCCAGGACCCTGTGGGTCTCTCCAACGAGCTCTCCCGTGAGGCCGGGAGTTTCTCCCGCTGCTGCCGCCTCAACCCCCACAGGAGTTTTCAATCAGAGGCTTTGAGGCTTCACCTCCCCGCGCCGGAACTCTGGGTTGCGGGGTCCGTCCCCCTCCCAAGCCGTTCCTCCTGGTTTATCCTCACGAGGGAGTGGGACGCCCGGTCCGCAGCCGCCACCTCTCCCGGCCAGCCGCGCCTTTCCCGGATCCGCCAGCCGCCGCCCCGCCACGCGAGTCCTCTCCGCCCCTCCTACCGGACTGGATGTATGTTTCTTAGTTTCTTGGTTGTCAGACTTCCATATGGTTCGATTTTCTCTCAGTTCTGGTTGTTTTTCCTTTTAAAATTTGTTGTTGTCCTTTTGGTTGTGCGAGGAGGCACAGTGTGTCTACCTACGCCTCCATCTTGGCCGGAAGTCCCATCTCTCTTATATTTAATATATTGTCCTTTCAATATATCCTCAAGTCACCTATTTAAATGTGTATCCTTGGAAACATATAGTGTAGTTGTCTTTAAAATCTGCATAAATTATACTGTGTTATAAACCACACGTTTTCTTTTTACTCAACTTTTTAGGTCTATATTGCTATATGTAAATTTAGTTCTTTTAACTGATGTGTGGTATATATTCATTTTGCTTTTCTCTAGTCGTGGACATGTGCATGTTTTACATTTTTCCTTCCTATCACAAAATGTCAAAAAATGTCCTCACAAATGTTTCCTTCTGGAGTTAAATGAGACCTGCAGTGGAGTTTTGTCCCGTTTTTCACAAGGCCAGCTTCCTCTTCCTTTAACCCTCAACAGTGTCACTGGACAGAAAAGTTTGCCCACCCAGTGCTAGCAGAGCCAAACACTGAACATGGAGCATTGCAGTGGAGAAAGCCTGGCTATTTTATTAGGAATGTTACCACCCAGGAGAACGGGAAGATAATGCTCAAAAGCCTGAACTCCCCAGTGATGTGTAGGTTTCAGATCTTCTAGGTCAGGAGTGTCAAACTCATTTTCACTTGGGGGGGGGGGGCACAAAGGGCAAAATGTAACTTTAGGACTGTATAAATGTAACTACTCCTCAACAGTTAAGTGAGAGATCAGCCCTGTTGCCGGCTAGCAACAAGGTGCTGGGCGGGATAAAACAAGGTGGAAGGTTGGATTCGGCCTGCGGGCCTTGTGTTTGCCACCTGTCGTCTAGGTAAAATCACAAGACACCATGGGTGAAGGGTTTGGGGTTGTTCTGAGAGCTGATTGATCAGAAATGAGGTAAGGATAATAAGTCACTGTCCTCAAGGCCCAGTTCTCAGGTCTGTTCTGGTGCCCCTCTGGTTTCATGGGAAAGTAGACAGGGGGCCTTTCCACCTTAGGGCTCAGGAACTGAAACATAACTTCGGTCAAGATGTGACCTTTAGCCGGCCAGAGGGCCCAGAACTTGTGATCAGTAGTCAGGTCTCGGCTACTGTGTTCTGCTGCCTCTGGGGTTGCCAATGATCCCACGGAAAGGTTAGGTCTTGGAGTGATATATACCTATATATATGGAGAGAGAGATGATTTCTAGAGCTAGGATTTAAAGCTAAATTTAAAGTCACAAGAACCCTCTATTTCAACTCTCATGTCTGCCAAGAACTCTTTTATTACCATCCTAACAGAGCAGGCCCACCTCAGTTATTCCTTCAGTCCCTAGACTGTTTCCTTCATAGTATATATAGAACATATTTAATTTGTTTCTATTTTTTTCTTTCTCCCCAACTGGAGCCTAATAGGGTCAGGTACTTTGTTTTATATACTTCTGTATCCTCAGTGTCTAGGACAGTGTGTGGAATAGTAGGTGCTCAATAAGTAGTTTATGAATAATAAAGAAAGGATGAATAGAAAATGGTAGAAAGCTTCTGATAGAAAATTTGAGGAGGATTCCAAGGAATTTGGTTGGTTGAGTCCTAAGGAGGAAAAGGTCCATAAGAAATTACCTGTGACGGGAAAGGAATGGGAACTTTAGGAACTATGGACTCTGATACTAAATTGTAAGTTGGTTTTGTATCTGTGTTGTACCTACCCTCTAATACCCTCAGAACCTTAGGCCTCTTCTGCATAAACACTATGTGTTAGTAGACTCGGGAATAAACAAGCTCAGTGTCCATAGTTGGCACAAAGCGCTGTGCAGCAAGGACAGCAACTGCAGATGAGATAGTATAGGGAACTGAGAGCTGGAGCCCAGGAGGGGAATTTGGAGTGAGAGGCGACAGGAAATCTCCAGGAAAGCCCACACCCTCTCTAGAACTCATCAGAATATTCTGAAGGATACTTTACTTCCTATAACTTCATGAAATAGAAACTTGATACACATTAAAAGTAAGGGTAACCCCAGAAGATTCAGAGACAAATAAATACGTGTTACATAGTTTCACACTTTTATGTAGGGTTCTACAATGTTCATAAGACACTTAGGATTTAGTTAAATATATTTTCCCTTCAATGGTTTCATGGATTGATGGTTCATCGCTGAAGGTTAAGAGACTCTAATATACGAACCTGGCTTCAAAGCCCGTTCATGGGAGGTGGTGGAAATGGACAAGGGACTGGAATGATGGGTCTCCTGTTCCCTACAGAACCTCTGAGTTCACACCCCACAGCCCCCCACTCCCCACTTTACATACATACTGCAACATGCATTGTATATCGGGAAATGTTTCTAGCTCTGTTTTCTGGGACCGAATCCAGTTTAATAGCCTCACAGCCAGTGTCAAGAAACACTGGAGAAACCTGGGCTGTTACCCACCTTAGGCAGTATGTGATGCATGGGAGGCCCTTTGTGACTTGCTGGACAGTGAGGAAGGCACACTGGGACCCTTGGTGACCTGGCTTTGCTGAAGAACACATTTTTTTTTTTACAAGGAGCCTTTGATGATACATCACCTCGGAAATTTTATTTTTAAAAACAGCCCCATTGGCCTGGCTGAAAGATGGACCCAGTGAGATTTTGCCTAAAAAGGAAGTAAAGTCAGTGGCTGTATACTTTGTTGTATAAGTTGAAATAGTCAGTAGGGTGGTTAACTATTTTGGAGCCAGTAAGATCTGAGATTGAATTTTAGTTCTGGTAGTGGATAACAGTGACCTAGAGCAGGTAACCAGTGATTGTTTCACGGGGGTGTTTAGACTATTAAATGAGATCATGTAGTTAGTACCTAATGCATATTTAATTGGTAGCTTAAAAATATAATTGAATGAAGATAGGTATCAGTAATAAGTAACTTACAAAAGGTTATAATTCTGCAAAGGTTTGTTCACATCTATGTAGAGGTTTCTCTCTGTATGAAAAGCTTTTGTCAAACTCAATTTACACAACAACTTAGACTTTACTCTGGAACTTCGCTTTCATGGATGACTGTTTTCCACGTCTGAAGTTAAGCATGTAGAATGTCTGTACTAGAATAGATGATAAGAATATTCCTTGTACTGCTCTTTAAAGCTAAGATTTTTTTTAAAAAAAAACATGGTTTAACTTGAGATTTTCTTGGATATATTTATTCTTGCGGATAGATGAAGCTACTGGATTAGGCACTTTTTCCAGTATTGGTAGTGGATTCTCAGACATTTCAAACCTTTCATTAAGTCTTCTGACCAAAAGTGTTCATTTTTCAGATAATTGACTTAAAAATGGTTGAGGCTGCTGTGTAAGATTGTTAACCAGCACAAGGATTCTGGGAGTAAATCTCCACCTTTGATCCAATTACTTTGGAATTTTGAGCAAATGGCCAAAAGCAACTTGTGTAAACAACCTGAATATATGTACTGGGTGGTAGGCAGAGATATCAAAGGCAATATAAATCAGGCCCTTGTCTCCAGTCAAAACAAGCCAGAGAGGGCAGTTAGAAGCACTACAGTGCTACATCAGATGATGCAGAGATGCTAGTCATAGGACGTTCTCAAGGTCCTCTAATCACTGCACTCTTTCAAATATTAGTCCTTACTTAAAATACTCAAAATGACTCTAAAACAAGGTAGCAGTAATTACAAAGCACACTCCACTATTTGGTTTTATCACTGTTTGGTGAGATCTATAAAAATGCCTCTGTAGGCAGCCTTTCCACTTGGCCACCTTTTGTGTTGCTGTTTAAGCAGAACTGGGCCCTGTTCTGACTGCATTCTCATCTACCCTCACAAGACAAACATCTCCCATACTACAGCAAAAAGGTGAACTTCCTTTGATGCCAGCTCCTGTCCAGTGTATGCCTTTCTGCAGTAAGCTGGCCCAGGCCACACAGCTCAGCACTCCATCTGCATATGTCCCTGAAACTCTCTGTAATCTGTTGTAGGACCAATAAATTTCACTCTTTAGACAAGATTGGTTGGACACCTGGGTGACTGCAGGACTATTAGGGTGCCTTGGCTGTTTGAGGACCTCATCTCCAACTGGAATAGTAAAGAGCCAGGAGATGGGTGGGAAATGATGGAATCAGAGACATCTTAGAGTTGGTCCTTGAAGGATAGGGAAGATTTATATTTGTAGATGCAGAAATGGTGGCTGTTTCAGGTAGAAGAAGAATATTGCCTATCTCATTCTGTAGCATAAAAAATTTCCCAATTATCTTTTCAACTTCACTTCTTGAAAAGTGTGGCATACTCTTCATGAGAATTCAACTTTTATGCCTTTTTTAAAAAGATACTACTTATTTCTTTCTAGAGAGAGGGGAAAGGAGGGAGGAAGAGAGGGAAAGAAACGTTGATCAGCTGCTTCTCACACACCTGCAAGTGGGGACCTGTGCTCCGACCAGGAATTGAACAGCAGCCTTTTGGTCTGCAGGCCAGCATTCGCTCCACTGAGCCACACCAGCTTGGGCTCCATTTAGGTCTTTTTAACTTTACTTCTTGAAGTGGTATGCAATCTCCATGAGAGCTCAATTTATTCAAAGTAGGTGGCAGTTTTCTGTGATGTTAGATCACCGAAATATTGTTGTGCTCTCCTTTCACCTAAAAGGTATGAGTTCAGGTCTCCCACATGCTATTGAGTTTATGCCCACAACAGCCCAGCTCTACCTTCTCACATTTGATTTCTGGTTTTCTCTTTATTCTGGGGAATCATTGTCAGAACACAGAATCCCCTTAACACTTTTTAGTACTAACTACAGCTGAGTGCTCCTCCCAGCAGGTGATACTGTCCGCTTTGCCCTCATTTAAGCCCTTCCCTCCCTTGCTCTTTCTGATGCCACACTCCTGATGTTCCTCTCCTTCTGATGGCACTTTCCCTCTGTCTCTCGAACGTGTTCCCCAAGGCTCATTTTGGCCCTCTTCTCTCTTCTCACCCTACACACTCACAATAGGAACTGTCAGTGGATTCTTAAAACTGCAAAATACATTTGAGGTAAACACCTTAATGGATGCTCATTAGTCCTCAGACAGTACCCTGCCTTGGTGAAAATAAAGTCAACCCACAGGGACAAACAATGAGAAGACCTTTGTCAGGGAAACTTCCAGCTTCCATATCTGCCCAGGAAGTAGGGAAAATAACAAAGAGGAAACTTATCATTGAAACTGCACTTTTTGTTGTGATCCTCTGACAAAGAGCACATGCCTTAAAAAAGATAGGTAACCCTGAGTTTGTTTTTTGAGACATCCTATTTATCTGAATCCGTTTTTAGACTGCAAGTTCCAAGCAGGCTGGACAAGTATCCCACTCACTGAACTTGCCCCAGCACCAGCCCTGTGCCAGGGCAGATTTACGGGTTCATCTCTTTTTTAAAAATTTTTATTTATTGATTTTAGAGAGAGGCAGAAACAAAAACATCGATTTGTTGTTCCACTTATTGATGCATTCATTGGTTGATTCTTGTATGTGCCCTGACTGGGGGGATTGAGCCCACAACCTTTGTGTTTCCCCGACTACCCTCTAAACCAACTGAACTACTTGGTTGGGGCTGGGGCTTCTCTCCTGCGTGTTGGCACTATCTGGAGTTGAGGTCCTGGGAACGGTTGAGGGTGGGCAGCCAAGGTATAATGGTGTGGGCCTCCTGATCAAGACGGCTGGAAATGGGGTCATGGCAGGCTGTGCAGACGGGTGCCGCACTCAAGCTAACCACCTTCCTCCCCACACCGCGCCCCCCCCCCCCCCCCCCCTAAGAGCAAAACTCAAGTCACAGGATTAGGGCAGGGGACACACATTTCTCCCCAGTTTCACACTGGGACATCGACCTGGGCTGCGCAGCCGCACTGCGGAGGGCCGAACTCGGCCGTGACACCACGCGTAGCCCCTCCTCTTTCGGGAGGGGCGGGATCACGCGAGGCTTTGTTACGCAGGCGCGATTGTGCGGCGAAGGTGGAGCCAGAGGCCTCCTTGGGGGTTTTGGGAAGACAGCGCAGCCGCCATTTTGCAGGATTTTTGTCGCAGCGGCTGGTGTGGAAAGACGGCGGTTTGGCTTCGTTTCTGGGCCAAAGGGCCTTTTGCTTTTGCAGAGGTAAGGCTTCAGGTGACGTGTGCCGGGTTGGGCGGCTTTCCACCCTTTTTAGGTTTCGGAGTCAGGTGTCGGAGAGACGACCGGGGTCGGGGCCTCGGCGACTGGGGGGTTCCTTCGGGGGTACAGCTCCCCTGGTCGCCTTCAAAACCTAAAGGTGCGCAGGTGTTACGTAAATTTAAAGTCCTGTGGCCGAAGGACCGCGGTTCTGCCGCTGACTCTTCCCTGAGGGCCTGGCCTCTCGCTTCGCAGCTCGGGAGGCTGGCTCCCGGCGCCCCGCCGGAGAGAGAGGATCTTTCGGCAGGCCGATGGAGAGCCGCCTTTCGGGTGCGCGCTGTTAGAGATGAGCCCTTCCCTGGACGCCGGGCCTCGGCGGCGGCGGCGGCCTAGGCTCCTGTCTGCGAGTGTGCGGGAGGCCCTGGCCGGGTGCGCTGGGGGGGGGGCCGGGCGGCCGCGAGTCCAGATAGCAGAATCCACCTCGTTGTGAGAGGTGGAAATAGGGAGAGGTTTGTCCTTCGTGCGACAGATTTCCCCCGAGCTGGAGCATCCCGCTGTCGCCGCTCCGGTGCGTTTCTGACCCGTACGCATCGCTTTTGCCTTGATTGGACGCGGTGTGCTTCTCCGAGGCCAGCCGCCTGGCTTTTAAACTGTCCTCGCAGGACTGTGCTCCATACACGCACAGCCACGGGCTGCTTGTTACCTGTTAAGCGCAGTCCTCCCGGAGCCGCCTGATCATAGCTCTGACCTTTTCCGATGTCTTTTATCCACGTACAGAGCATAAAATTGTCGGGCATTATAGAACATTGAAGGGCAGTAGAGAATCAGATACCCAGTGCGGGTATATGCATATGGATCCATTGTGTTGGATTTTTTTTTTTGAAAGATGTCTTGTGATTTTAGCACTTAGGATTCTTTATTAATTGGACGTAGTGTAGTAATTCTTGGTAGTTTTTCTTTTTTGTGTATCCAGAGGAGGCTTATACATAGAATGTGGGTCCAGGATTCTTCTCTTTGCCTCCTGAGAAAATAGCTCTGCACGTTAGTGGCTGGGGAGGGAGACACTCCCTAAGAGTTGAATTGAATTTGAAGTAGTGAACTTGATTAGAGAAGTAAAAATCTTTGGCTCTCCCAAGAGGCTCATTCGAACTGTAGTGTGTGCATATTGATGACTTAGGTTATTTGAGAAGCCTGCCTTATTAGAGGTGGGCTGGTTGGGCAGCCTGAAGGTAGAAGGAAAAACAATAAAACTAAAGCAGACACGTAAGTTTTGCAACAAGTGCTTCATAATGGACGGTCGTGGTAATAACTGTTAGTCATCGGGGGCTGTAATTTTGCTTGATGTTATCTGAGAGTGCTTAACAAAGCAATTTTAGAGAGTTTCTAATGTGGTTAAAATACATTTTTGGTAGTTGAAGGGTCAGAAGAATTCCACTAGAAATGTGTTTATGGGTCTTCTGACAGTCTGTTTTTAACCTCAGGTTTGTGGAGTCACTGGTTTCAGTTTCCCACACTGAAGTGACTGTCAAGCCAGAATGCTCACCTATTGATTCCCAGTGACAACCCTAAGGAGGCTTTGGGGTTTTTGTTTGGCCTGACCCATGCCTTGTCTTCCCTTTTCAGAGCAAGCTACGTTATCAGGTGTTTGATGGGCATGGCATTAGAGTCAGCAAGAGAACTGAGTCAGCAGACCTGATGGCATCGGCTCTGATGGCAGCTACACATATTTTCTTAGGGAGTGCCTCCCAGGAGAATTGAAGCTGACTCATTTCAAAGTCTTTTTTAGTCTATTTGCAATCACTTAAGTTTTTTACTTGATTTTGTTCACTTCATGCGAGGTGGTTTGGGCAAGCTGAAGGAAGTTCGCTGGTGTCGCCCCAGTTTATCGTCTCGGCTCCTTGCTGAGTTGTGACTCCCCGTGCTCAGCGCAGTTTGGCCTTCACAGTTAAAAATGTAACTGCTCTGAACAGAGTCAGGATGGGGAGAGACAGGGACCACAGTGTGTGAACGCAGGTTCTGAGCTTTCAAGGACCCTACGCAATACAGGTTACAGATGGGGTCGGGGAATGGTCCCCGTTTTCATCTGGCTTCACTGCGACCATGTGCGTCTTTGTGGATTGGTTTCTTCGGTGTCACTCCAGGTTTACAACAAAAAGGTTTTAATTTTAAGTATAACTGCACGGTGACCTGAAAATCTTGTTAGAGAAAACGAGTTTATAAAATTATCTTTCTGTTGCTCTTAAGTTTCTCTGTTGAATACCTTGTTCTATTCACCTCTTTTTATTTTCTTCAAAGCTTGGAGTCATTTTAAGATTTAGGGAAAGGAATTCTTCTCATATTTGAGAAAAAGAAGCTTCATTGATGGCTCTATACTTTTTAACAAAGTCATCTATATTCAGTATCCCTAAGTGTTTCTCTGACTGCAGGTATTTGTATTACCATGCGAGTGTTTTGCCAAAGCTCCATGACACCTGTGACAGTATTTCCCTTTAGATTAGCTCACATGTTAAAGTTAACATTTTTAAAATCACATCAATAACTTAGGAGATTGCTAAAAATTTACCATGAAAAGAAGGTAATGATACAAATAAATGAAAACCAAAAAAAAGTTATTAATTTCTGGCTAGATATTGTTGTTTACTGAAGGCTCTAAGCCTGAACCTTGGCTCTTATGTTTTTTAAATGTTAATTAGCCCTGGCTGGTGTGGCTCAGTGGATTGAGTGCTGGTGAACCAAAGGGTCGTCCGTTTGATTCCCAGTCAGAGACTATGCCTGGGTTGCTGGCCAGGTCCCCAGTAGGGGGCGCATGGGAGGCAAGCACACATTGATGTTTCTCTCCCTCTCTTCCTTCCTCCCTCTAAAAATAAATAAATAAAATCTTTTAAAAAATGTTATTTAGTAGGTGTTAGTTGAAGACAAGCACCTAGCTGAGAATTTATTCAGGAGAATTGAAAGAAAATATATGAAGTTCTCACAGTGTTATTTGTTATTTAGTCCTAAATCTGTACACATGCCACTTGAAATTATCTGATATACTAGTGGAGTAGTACTCCATGCCTTGGGAAACGTTGCCTCCAAAAGATTTTAGAACCTGTGTGACTCAATGTTCTGGGTGTTTATATTTACATAATATTAATGTATAGTATTTTATTTGCTAAACATAACCATCCATACCCTCCACAACTCATTTTTTGTTTCCATTAACAGATGCGGCATTCCAAAAGAACTCACTGCCCTCATTGGGATGATAGAGAAAGCTGGGGACATGAAAGCTACAGGGGAAGCCACAAACGGAAGAGGAGGTCCCATAGCAGTACGCAAGAGAACAGACATTGTAAACCACATCACCAGTTTAAAGAATCTGATTGGTAAATTGAGCTAGTAGCATTTTCACACTAATAGTTTTAATGATTTATTATTAGCTTATGTAGTTTTCGTATGTCAAATTATTTTATGATTCAGTCAATAAACATTCAGAAATTATTGAATACCTGTTGTAGGCGAGGCACTATATAAGGGCTGAGGCTACAGCTCAGAATAAAACAAGAGTTCCTATCCTTATATCTGGGAGTGGTGGAAATAGTTAAGTCCCGGCTGCCAGCAGTGTAGGGACATAAGACACAAAAAGCTAATAGTGATGATGGGACACATAGTCTATGCCTTAAACTTGTATGGGAGGGACATATGTACGTTAGGGTGCTCCTGTAGTGTTCCATGAGTGAGACATAATGAGAGGCAGGGAGAGGATAACTCCAGGTGGGAAAAGCAACATGTACTGTTTGGGTATGTGAAAGTGCATTGGGGATCATTCACTTACACTGTATTCTACAGGTTATTTTTGTAGATAAGGCCAGTGGATATGTTTGGGATTTTCAGAAGCCCAGTTATTGTAAAAACCATTCCTTTGCACAGGTAGTAGCCAGTAATTTAGGATGAGGCCTCAATAAAAGTGTCCAATAACATGTGCTTTGTTTTATTGTATTTTTACTGGTGTAAAATTTGGAGGTAATATATTCATATAGCATTAAAGGAATTTTAAAGCTTAAATATTTAAAGAAAGGCTAGGTGAGTAGTTTCGTTCATTCCTGTCTTCCATTAATTTTCTTTTCTTGTTTGTTTTGTTCCTATGTTTTCTCCTTGTTTTGTGCAGATGTTCCATTGGGACTGTTTACCAGATTGCTTTCTAAATTAGCCCGCTGGGGTTACTTTAAAAACCAGTATGTAATTTTTTCCTTCTCCACCCTCAGACAGACTTGCTCTGTAGAATAGTGAGCTTGTTGGTAGTCAGCGCAGATTGACCATTCTTCCTCACACACTGTTACACTGTTACTTGGGAAGAAGAGGGTGAGTTTAAACAGGATTTCAGTGACCTGAGCTAATTAATACACTACAGAAAAACATCTTTGCCCTATTAATAAATACAAAGTATTCTGTAAGGCTTAATATAAACTGATCAGTCCAGGTTTACTATACATTGTATATGTAGAAAGGAAGTGTTACTCATTCGTGTTCATAATTAGCTACATAAACATGATACTAAGTCCAGGTAACCGCCAGGCTAATAGCTGCTTTGACAGTTGGCACCAGAGGTATCTGGTGGTAATTACTCTGCATAATCTGGAATATTCTAATAGTCTTTTTGAAGATTGAAAATTTCAGAAGGATATCTTTTATAAAATCATTAAAAATGCAGAAAAGTATAAAGAAGGTAACTTTGGTAGGATGCTAGTATCCCATTGTTTGGATATAAATTATTTCTAATTCTTAAAATATCTTTGATACAAATCTTTGCCTCTTTTCTGAAAATAGATTCAAAAAGGATATTTTCAAAGTTAAAGGATGTGAACTCTTGCTACATATTAATATCTTTTTCTGGAGACTTTGTACCAAATTATACCTCTATAACATGCTCCTTGCCTTCACTGCCCTTGGCTGTTTTTTTTTCTTTTTTTTTAAGGTTTTATTTATTTTTAGAGAGAGGGGAAATGAGAAAGAAAGGGAGGGAGAGAAATGTTAATGTGTGAGAGGTACAAAGATCAGTTGCCTCTCACATGTACCCAACAGGGACCTGGCCCGCAACCCAGACATTTGCTCTGAGTGGGACTTGAACCTGCAACCTTTCAGTTTGCAGGCCAACACTCAGTCCACTGAGCCACACTAGCCAGGGCACTCTTGGCATTTTGAAATGTCAAATGAAATTTTTAATTTCTAGTGAATTTGTCATAATTATTGACCACTTGAATGTTATTTTTTTATTCTTAGCCTGTTTTTTTATTAGAGTGTGTGTTTCTTATGTTTTCTTTATGAAAACTTAACTGTATATCAATTATTTAACCTTTTTTGTATATTGCAAAGGGTCTTTTCTGATTTCTTTTGGCTGTTGCTTGTGATTTGGTATCCCCTCCTACAGGTTTAAATCAATCAATTATGCACAGTAAGACTGATGTGGCTAAAACACCACCTTTATATATTAGGTTGGCTAAAAAGTGTTTAGTATTTTTCTGTAAAATAAAAGACATTTTTACTTTCACCAATAACTTTTGATTTGGATATTTTGAGTATCTCCCCCATAGTATAACATTGATTGTTCTCAGTTAATGTCTCAGTTTGATCGCTGTCAACTTCAACTGGTCTACCTGACCGTGGAGCGTTGTCCAGAGAAATCTCCAGGACAAAACTTTGCAAACCACTTTGACACGTTCGATCAGTCAAAGCACCTTCTCCATACACTGCACAAATCTTTGTCTGCATCTCAGTTGCGTTTTTACCTTTCTTGAAATAATAAAGCATAATATGCTGGAAATGTTGCATACTTTTTTCATCTTTGATATTAAAATGGCTACACAAAAATTTACCAGTTTTGATAAGTGTGTCTTTAAAATGCATGCTGATGTAACAGCTGTCAAAATACATTCTAACAAAACTGTTCCAAATGAAGTTAAAGATAACTTTAGTGCTACTAGAGCCATCGTACGGAAAAAACCAAACGAGCTTTTCGGCTAACCCAATACTGTGGTAAGAATGCTTAAATGTCTTCCTGATGTAGGATATCAGGTTTTAAAAGAGTGATTCTCAAGCTCTAGTGTGAATAAAATCACCTGGGAGGTATGTTTAAAATGCATGTTACAAGATTTAGATTGAACCTGACCTGGGGTCCACCTATCTTCATTTTTAATAATTCTGTATTTTGATAATGCTGACCGCCCTTTGAGAAAAGCTTTTGCAAGTCCTTAGTCTGGCATGTTAGATTTTGGATGGTCTGTTTCCAGTTTATTTGCCTACGTTCCCGTATGTGAAAATTACTCTTACTGGAATTGTGTACTTAGTTTCCTGAGTAATACACAGGCAAGCGCATCTCTAAGCCATTGTGGCTGAAAGTGCCCCGTGAATGTAAAACAGTAATGTGCCAGGCTTCTCCCCAGCATTTCTGTCTTCCACTTTGTCTTCCCTTTAAGATGCAACTCCTTCTTACTGTTTTCATGAAGTCTTCTCTAATCGTTTTCAGAAATTGGAGTGCTTTGCTTTCTCTTTTATGACCCTCAGCACTCTTGCAACATTTCAGCACCTCCTTCACTGTTGAGCTTTATTTTTGCATGTGTAATCTCAAGCTGTCCATTGTTCGTTGGCTGGGTTTTCGCCGTGTGTATGCTTTTTCTTCTACAAGACTGTGCAAATAAAAACTAGTGTCTGTAGCCTCACTGGTCTTGGCTGTTTTGCGGGTCTACAGTGAAAATTTTACTAGATATTTAGTGAATATTTTTAGAAGTTAAATCTTTTCATCCTGTTCACTCTGTCCATAGCCTTTGTAATTCTTTGCATTTTATATAAATCTCTAAGCCTTGGTTGTTATAGATTGAGGAGGTCCTCATTTTTTTAGTTTATCTTCCTATTACTCCACTTCATGTTTGTTCTATAGATTGTTTATGGATTATCAGCAGTTCTGATTTCATACATTATTCTAGTTAAAGACTAAGTGTTTTTTTCTGATAAAGATTTTGGACTTTTACAGGGCGGTGCCTTTAAGAATATGGTAATTTCTAGGTTGATCTCTCCGACAGGTCCAAGCCAACTGATCAGGTCGCTGACCTAGATCCACAATCTTACCCTAATATCCAGAGTTGTTTCTCCAATGCACAGCACTTAAGACTGACCCTGGGGGAAGGGAAAAGGGGTCTCTGCATCTCCACAGCCTGTATTTGATGCCAGTTCTGTTGAGCTGATTTAGAAATGCTTCTCTTTATTTCTGCCTAAACCAGCCGTTCCCATCTTCCCTCCTCCAGTAAAAGAATGACAGTACATTCTGGGAAGAAGAGAGGGTTGGTGAGGGCAGTCCGGTCAACGTCGTCACTCCATTGCTTGTCAGGATTCTTGTAGCTGATCTGTCTGACTGGGCAGGTGTCCCTCTCTCCCTCAGTGCTCCATACGCGTCCCTCTTGAAGCTTCACACTGCTGAAGAGGACACTCAGCCCAGGTAGAGGGGACGGGAAACTGAGTCAATTGAATCTACGTCCTTTCCATCTGACTGAGGCTACTTCAGGGGGATACATTGACTTCCGGAAGTCTGATCTCTGAAATCCTTTACCAAGTTCGGTTGATGCGTTGGCACATTTCTTGGTGAAATAGGGTCTGTGTCTTTCATCAGATTTTCAAAGGAATCTGTAGATTCAGAAGTTAACTGCTGTAGCAATAAATAATGCTGTTTTCTGTGAGAGTTCATGTATATTTTGTAATAAGCAGGCATAACAGGAAATTAGAAATGCAAAGGGAAGTAGGGTGGCAGGTCTCTTATAATCCTAGGCAGGCAGTTACAAGATCCCTTTTCTCATTTTAGGGGGATATATTTTAGATGTCTTTGGTACATGAAGCAACCTTCAAAAGCTATCTTTATGTGTTTTTTAAAGGAACAACAGGAAACGAGAAATACAAAGGGAGGAGATAGGGTAGGTGATGTGTGTAATGAAATTGGCCCATCTAACCAGAGTTAGAATGTGTTCTCCAGCCCTTGCAAATAATTTTCCTTCTACGTATCTTAATGATCTGTGAAATGAAATGCCTGGAATACACTTAAGATTCCTTCTAGAGCTAATAACACCACCTTTTATGAAAGAATTCTCTGTGTGCCAGAGATATCGAAAAATTACATTAAAAGAAAAAGGAATTTTGCCTGCCTGTAATTGTGCATGTCTCTGTGAGGAAAGAAAGCTTAAATGCAGATGCATATATCATAAAACTGATGCAGTCTTGTGAATTTTTGGTCTTTCTCCAGAATGCACAGGGACACTTAAGTAAACTCTGAACATAATGAAATGATTTGGCTCAAGCTTTGTTCCTTGACGTGAGGTGCTTAACAGAGGTTTATATAATAAAGAAATAGGAACCCATTTGCTTATTGGTTAAAGGAAAATTATTTCTTAAGTTTATGATAAGTATAAATTCTAATTCATTAATTTGAAATTTTTTCTGTTAACTTAGTTAGCTTTTTAAACCAGGAATTCTTGAGAGAATGTTTTTGAACCATATTACTCTAGGATAAAGAGAGTAATTTGAAGTCTTTAATGTGTTTGCAGTCATTATTTAGAAGCAAGGTCTTTGAATGAGAGAGATTATCGGGACAGGAGATACGTTGATGAATACAGAAATGACTACTGCGAAAGATACATTCCTAGGCATTATCACAGAGATGTGGAAAGCAGTTACCGAATCCACTGCAGTAAATCTTCAGTCCAAAGCAGGAGAAGCAGTCCTAAAAGGAAGCATAATAGACAATGCTCAAGCCATCAGTCACATTCGGTATGAGTGGTTTTGTTTTTATTTGGGGTGGTTATGTATTTGTGTGTAAAGCTTTTAATAAGCCAATAAGTTTGGAAAATTTATATGAAAATTTATATAATACTATTTGTGTATGTTGTTTATATTATTTGAATTCTTAAAGGAAACTTCCAAATTCTAATAGCTAATCTGTATTTATTGGCTAGCCCTCATTTGCCCACATTTACTCATTTTTCATAGACCACATCATGAGTTTCTTGATTTTAATATTAAAAATGTTCTATTTTTATGTTTTGTAATATGTTATGAAGTAATGAACCCCCAGCTTTTATTTTGAACATTTTTTCTTACTTTAAAAGAAACTCCTTTCCTGATAGTTAAAAACATAGACAGGTGCACTGTTGGATATACTTAAATACCTGATATGTAGCATAGTCCCATAGCACAGTGCATTGCCTGCAGCTAGTGCCATTGAAGTTCTGAAAATGGGCACTGAATGGGAAATGTATTTTTAAAAACTTGCCCTTTTATTTACACTCAGACCTGGTTGATCAGTAAACTTTGAGGTACTGTTTTCCTCCAAGTTTTCAGTAAAACTAGCTTTGATTAGATTGAACATTGAAATTAACTAGCCATTACTTTTTCCTTTTATTTTAATCATGTCTATTTTAAAATATTACTAAGTAAACAATTTCAACTAATCTTGGGACATTATAAAACATTTTTCTGTCGAACTAGACATCTCAACTCACAGCATATGCTATTTTATAGCAAGAGATTAATAGAACATGACATTGCATTCTTTAACTTCAGACTTCAATTAAATCAGTATTTTAAAGAAACAATTGTGTTGTTTTTTTCTATTGCCACTTTAAGTATCTTATCTGAAAATCTGTTCCTTGCCATGTTTTTCTTCTGTAACATAAACTGTGCCCTGTGAATTTCTGGGGACTGAATTTGAAATTGCTCCTGCCAACTGTTCGTGGCCTGGTGCTTATCTGAATGCCTGAATATCTCCCCGCTGAATGAATTGCGTATTCTGCCCTGAATTCACTCTGATATATTGATTGGCTGGACGATCTTGGTGCTGCCCACTTGCCGTTCCAGAAGAGCCACCGAAGGAAAAGATCCAGGAGTATAGAGGATGATGAGGAGGGTCACCTGATCTGTCAAAGTGGAGACGTTCTAAGAGCAAGATGTATAGAATATTTTTCAACACTTTTTAAACTTTGCAGACAGAATAATCTTTTTAAGAATAGCTTGTCAGCGGGGGGCTAAAGAACTCTTCATTGCTTTTTTGTTTTGTTTTTTTTGTGGGTTTCTTTGTTTGTTTTGTATTTCTTCTTTTCTGTAGAATTTAAATATTTCTAAAGTTCCAAAATAATCAGTGCAATGTGAGATTAGATCAAGAAAGATAGCTCTATCTAATTGTCTTTGTAGCAGCTGAAAATAAAATAATTTGAGTGCTGAAACCTTAGTTATGCTTTGATAGAGATCATTTGAAAATATTCCACGCTTAAGCATTCATTGTTTGAATAACTAGTAATTTATGCTCAGATACTTACCCTTCTTTCTCCCCCCTCACTTTAGATGAAATCGTGGACACTTTGGGTGAAGGGGCCTTTGGCAAAGTTGTAGAATGCATTGATCATGACATGTAAGTTTTTGTGTGTGGTTTTTTTTTTTTTTTTGAGCATTCTGTTATGTTTGAGGATGAAGGATCCATAATGATGAAATGATTTAAGTGGTAGTCACATGTTTTCCTGGGAGGTATAAATATTCAAAATTTTTTGAACTATGTACATGATTAACTTAACTTGAGTATGGATTTTGATCAGAAATGCTCACAAATTCTACCAGACAGAGCTGATTGAAATTAAAGAAGGTGTTCAGGTGAAGAGACTTTCCCAGAAAGAACTTAGGCCTATAGCTTTGTCTAAGAGATTCGGAGTGCTCTACTTTTGAACCACAGACACAATAAAGCATGTCTGATCTTGGTTCAAAAACCTCTATTCTCAAAGGATAATACTTGCATGTTAG
>VMDR010019679.1:0-18150 GCA_007922815.1 Macrotus californicus | reverse complement strand
GAGCAGCTAAAGTAAATCCTCAAAGGTACTGCCTTTAGTGCTTTTGGGCTACTATAAGCAGATACCATGGACAAGGTGGTTTACGAATAACATGAGTTTATTTCTCACAGTTCTAGAGGCTGGATGTTGAAGATCAAGGCATCAGCAGATTCAGTGTCTGGTGAAGGCTGGCTTTCTAGTTCACAAATGCCCATGTTCTCGTCAGGTCCTCACATGATGGAAAGAGCAAGGGAGCACCCTGGGGTCTCTTTTATTGGGGCACTGATCCCATTCATAAGGTATCTGCCCTCATTACTTAAGGCCCACCTCCCAAAGGCCTCACCTCCAAATATCATCACATTGGAGATTAGATTTCAACTTATAAGTTTGCAGGGACATAAACGTTGTCTCTAGCAGTTACTAAGTATGTTATAGGTATATACTAAGAGGTTAGGATTCAGGGGAAAGCTCGATGGAAGTGTTTTAACAAAGAGAGAACCCAGATAGCCAGACTGCTCAATACCCACTCTCAACTTCCTCCCAGAAAAGTAATTTCCCAGCCTTTCTGGGAGCGAGGGTTGGCCCTGTGACACTAGGATGATATGTGTAATATAAGCCAAAGCTTTCAGAGGGTTCTGGAAAAGCTTCTGCTCTCACGATTAAAGAAAACAGCTGGCACACGCCTTTCCCATTCTTACTGCCTTGAATGTGAATATGAAGTGTTAAACTGCAGCATCTGTTCTGGAGCCATTTACCAACAAGCATGAGGGGAAAAGGCAAGAGAATCCCAGCCATATTTGTATAGATATCATGGAGTCACAAAAATCAATGGCAGCAGCCATCTGTCACCTCTACATTTCTTGATCTATGAGAACAAATCCTAAGACACTCTTAGCTATTGTGTTACGTGCAGCTGAATATATTCCCAATAGTACACTTGTGAACTTTCCTTCTAAGACTTTGCCACTGAAAGTGTGGTCCATGAACCAGCAGCCTCAGTATCACTTGAGAGCACATCAGAAGTATAATCTCATGCCCACGTCAGACTCTGAATCCAAATCAGCATTTTAACAAGATCCTCAAGTGATTGGTATGCACATTACAGTTTGAAAATCACCATTCTAAGACATTATGGAAACAGAGAAAAATATATATTCTGTATACAATATAGAAAAACAATAATTTTCCAAACTAGGAATTCTAAAGGAAAAAGGGGGAGCAGGGAGCTTAGCTTCAAATAATTGTCGGTAGATCACCATCTATGTGCCATGTATTTTATCTATATGTTAACTGCAGTTTATATTCATTATACTATTTAAGCCTCAGATATGGTAAGCATTTATTCATCGATCTACATGATGAGGAAATGAGGCTTAAAGAGTAAAATAATCTCCAGAGAGATCCAGATAGAGCTCTTTATTGAACTTGAGTCTTCTTCAGTTGAAAGTCCATCTTTTTCTGCTATACTACACGGACTTTCTGGCTACACACAGAAAGGAGGTAGAAAATGAATAAAACTTTTGAAGGGAGAAAAGAAGTGATTTAATAGTGAGCAACCAATAGAATGAACTCCTAGTGTCTGCATCTCTGGGCAGAATTTCGGAGGCTAGGGAGAGCAAAGGCTCCTGGGAGGGAAAGAGAAGAAGATGGGAAATATGGGAGAGAAGGGAGTTTACCTTGAAATGGCAAATTACAGGCACACGTTTGATTCCGGTGAAAAACTAAACCTGTTAAGGATAAAGAAACAACTGATGGTATAAAACTAACTAGCTTTAGAAATCCTCAGGCAGAATTTTAAACTCAAGCAGTTGTTTTCTGGCATGATGTCCAGGAGATCGTTTCTTATCTGAAACACTCAGTTTTGTTCATATTCATAGGCAGTTCTGCTGACTATGCTCTTGGCTTAGCATCGCACATCTGGTCAGGGGGCCTCATTTGGGCAAATCTGAACTGCCAAAAATGGCGTTGATTCACATAACCTGTGAAAACACAGACTGAAATGAACAAGCACTGGGACATATTTGTTTTTCCTCAGGAATAATAATGTTCAGTGGAAATGACCATGAGGGAACATGGACAGACACCGAGACTGTATGGATCAAGGGGAGGCCCTTCTTCCAAAAAGCCTTGGTTCCTTGAGCAACATCATCATTAACAAAAACAAGAACAAAACAACTTCATGTTAACCTACACTGGGAAGCTGATAACATGCCTTGAATGTCTCACTTTATTACTTGGATCAAAATCTCTATCATTAGAGATCCTCGGAATGAACTGAGACAACAAAGTTGAACAATTGTCCTCAGAAAAGCTCCACTCAGTAAATGTTTTATACAACTCAAACTTCTAGAGGAGGCCAGGAGACTCCTCTTTTCCATTGGTGTCTCAGTATTTTTTAAGCCAAGATTACTGGCACTTCCTAGCACATTGTTTTGATAGTGATATTTCTTTGCTTTTAAAAGAAAATATGTTCTAAATGTGTCCCCAGCCCCCTGTCATCATCTTTCTCATCATTCCATGTTATTATTTTCACCATGATTGTCATTATCTAAAATGATCTTGTTCATTTCTTTTCTGGTTTATCTCCTGTCTTCCCCTTCCTGTAACAAAGGTTCCAGGGCAGCAAAGACGCTGATCATCTTAGTCATCACTGCATGACCAGTTCCTGGGACTGTGCCCGGCGCTCCATAAATAACTTGGTGAATGAATGAATTATGTGCAGTATAGACCAGATAAACTTCACACTCATCCCTATTTTCACATTCGAGACCCTTCATGGGCTGACTCCAAACTCAATTTCCCCGGTTTACTATGGCCCTTCTTTCACGTTTGACTGCAGCTACAATGCCCAGTCATTGGTCCCCAAACAGGAGGACTTTCTCTCCGTGAAGGTTTCTTACTGAGGATCTGCCTGCCTGCTGACCTTCCTTATCCTGTACCCCGGAGCACTATGCATGGGGAAAGGTTTGACTTGCCTGGGGGAGACACGTCATACATTTCCCCACATCCAACCATGCAGCCTCTTCCTCATGTTGTTCCCCATCTCAACAGCTCCTCCTCACTCCGTCTACCTAAAACATTTCTTCTCATCCCTAAGATTTAACTCAAATGATACCTTATGTCTCATGCCTCGTTTGGTAGAAGCATATCACCATCACATCGGCAAGCCTTTTAGGATTCAAGACTGTAACAGGATTTATTACGCACCTCCTTCCAAAGTCCTATGTTTATGAGCAGAGTTGAGTTATGCCCTGAGGATAATGAGTTTTTATTTTATGTCTGGTTGTGCTACATGATAGGAAAGAGTGGTTGGGTGTCCAGGGATGCACGTTAAAATCATTATGGCTGCCCATCCTTTATGACCCTGAGGGGGTGTTTGATAAGATCAAAAGAAGCTGAAGAATGTCGCCAAAAACTGGTTTGGACAGTCCAAAGGAAGACTGTCCAAAGGTTGTTAATGGTAAAAAAGAATGTAATTTCATATATGTGCCATTATTTCAAGTCAGCCTAAAGAAACCAAGTATAAAATAGCTGACTATACATAACAATACCTGTAGCTCCATCTGTTTTCTAGTTAATTTTCTGGTAGTACCGTTTTTTTAAGATTTTATTTATTTATTCTGTTTTTAATTACTTTATTGTTGTTCATTTACAGTTGTCTGCATTTTCCCCCCACCCCAGGCAATCCCACCCCCCTCCCTCGCTTGCTCCCACCCTCCCCCTCGGTTATACCCATGTGTCCTTTATAGTGTTTCCTGGAAACCCTTCCCTGCACTGTTCCCTCCCCCTTCCCCTCTGGCCATTGTTAGATTGTTCTTAATTTCAATGTCTCTGGTTGTATTTTGTGTGCTGTTTTCTTTTGTTGATTATGTTCCAGTTAAAGGTGAGATCATGTGGTATTTGTCCCTCACCGCCTGGCTTATGTCACTTAGCATAATGCTCTCTATTTATCTATTCTTAAAGAGAGGGGAAGGGACAGAGAAAGAGAGGGAGAGAAACATAGATGTGAGAGAGAAACATTAATCGGATGCCTCTCATATGTGCCCCTACCGGGGCCAGAATCCGCAACCCAAGCATGTGCCCTGACCGGGAATCAAACCAGCGACCTTTTGCTTTGTGGAACAGTTGCCCAACCAACTGAACCACACCGGTCAGGGTTGGTTGGCCTTTTCAAGAGAACCAGCTGTCCAGACACTTGGCCCAGGCCTGAGGAAGCTGAGATGGGTATTTATAGTAACGAGAGGCCCAGTGGTCTCAGTGCCACCCTCACACCAGCAGATTGTTGCTAACGTGCTTGGGCTACCCCAGTACCTGAAGCCCTGCACAAACCTTGAAGGGTATATAATGTGACTCCCACTTCAATTCCCATTTCAAAACTGCACACAAAACGTCTTATGTGGCCCAGACCACCCAGAATCAGATACGGAAGGAAGTGCTGGGAAACCTGGTCCTAGCAGAGCTAAATGGACACAGCACAGAGAAAACCCAGCAGCACAGGACAAAGAGTGAAGAAGTGAAGGCTACTCCAGGCTTATGTGGGGTCGACGAAAAACAATGGTCGTAGAGGACGGGGGTTTGGAGGAACAAGCGGCAAGTTTAAGTTTGCTGACTTTGGTTGTTGGCATGAATGTCGAAATAGCTGGCAGGCAACTGATGATTTAGAGAGGGCACGCCTGGAAAGAAAGATGTAGGACTTCTTAACCACGAAGTGAGCCGTGAACTCACGTAGATTTCTTGATTCCCCGTGCTCTTTGAGAAAATGATGCAAACAGAAAGAGCATGGAAACAAGAAAAATATTGGATTTTGTTCCTTTTAAAACCAAACGTTATTCTTTCTTTTAGTGGCCATTCGTTAAACACCTGTATAAGTTCCTCATACCGGGTCTAAGAAAACCTAGGGTCCTGCAAAGAAAATCATTTTTAAATGTCTCAGATGGAGGTGGTTAAAGTGTTTGTCCATGTTTTGGGACAAAGCTGCTTTGAATATTACACTTGGAAAAGAAAAGAGGGGGCACTTTGGAAGATCAACACATGTGAGCTGTACAGATTTCTGCATTTATTCTTTATAACGAGAGGTTATATAGTTTGGGGGACGTATTGTTTAGATACAGTGAATTAAGAGAACACACCCACTAGAAGATCACAAGAGAAGGGACCTACCAGGCAATTTCTGCCCTGTCTCTCTCATCCTGAAGAGTTAAAAGAACTTCAACATTCCAGCTACTGGCTTGGCTTCACCCACCTACCTCAGCTCGTCCTAACTTAGCCCGGCATCACGTGGTTTACAATGGCTCTTGCTGCCTCTTCACAGACAGGTCACTAGTCCCTCATTACATCCCAATCATAATTCCCGTTTGGGAGCCCTGATAATGCTTTCAGCCCCTCGCCCTGGAAACTGAAACTGGAGAGGGCTCTTTCTCCACTCCTGCCCGCAAGTTTCAACTCCTGCCTATGAAATGGGCCTCACAGTTCTTGCTCCCCATTGGATCTTGCAATCTAGACACCCTTCTAGCCAGGCCTAAAGACAAGAAAGCCCCTGGAATTAGTATCTTTAAATCTGTGGTCCTCAGGCCACCTGCATTAGAATCAAGTGCAGTCCTGGTTTAAAGAAACGAGTACAGGGTCTTTAAATTACTGCAGGAGACTAGCTAACAGTGTGACTTGGGGCTAAAAATCCTTTTAGCAAGTATTCTACATGATTCTTTGTGTGACCACTGCCTTAGACCTTAGATCAAGCATAGATCACTCACTCCTGGCCTGCTCTCACCTCTCCAAAAGCTAAAATTTGGGCCTCAGCCTGCTTCCCCACAGAAGGTATTCTGAATTTAGCCTTATTTAGCTGGGTATCTAAATTCAGGCTGTTCACAAAGTGTTCTCTTGAAATTATGCATAAGTTATCTCTAGAAGTAAATGGCAATGAACCTTCGACGCATCATTGGATTCGCCATCTGGTGGTCACAGTAGGGCATGGCTTGTTTTTCTGAGAGGAAATGATACGTGACTTTGTAAAACTGGGGGACTTTTAAATATTTCTTTGGGATCTTAAGACATTGGCAATCACAGTCTGTTTTTTATCTGGTGTGCTCTCAGTTTTCTCTCTTTTTTTTTTAAAGATTTTATTTATTTATTTTTAGAGGCGGGAAGAGAGGGAGAGAAACATCAATGTGTGGTTGCCTGTTGCATGCCCTCCACTGGGGACCAGGCCTGCAACCCAAGCACGTGCCCTGACTGGGAATTGAACCTGTGACCTTGTGGTTCCCAGGCTGGCTATTAATCCACTGAGCCACATCAGCCAGGGTTCCGAGTTTTTTCTATATCACGAGAATTCTGACGCATAGCTGAGGACAGTACTTACACTTGAAGAGGAATGATTTTAATTAGATGATGTCGCTCAGCAAACCTTTTCTGTAAAGGGCCAGATAAAAAATATTTTAGGTTTTGTGGACCATATGGTCTCTGTGAAATGACTCAACCCTGCCATTGTAGGATGAAAGCAGCCCCAGACAGGATGTACACAAATAGGTGAGGTGTGTTCCGATAAATCTTTGTTGACATGCACTGAAATTTGAATTTCATGTTATTTTCACATGCCACAAAATACTAGTCATTTTTTTAACCACTTAAAAATTCCAAAGCCGTTTCTTAACTCATGAGCCTTGCAAAAACAGGCAGTAGTCAGGATTTGGCTCACAGGCCACAGCTGCTAACTCCTGATCTAGACTACAGACTTGCCTATTTGTTGCCTTCTTTCAGGATGATTGTGCATATTTGCAATGGTGTGTCTTTTGTGTCTCCACATATTAAAGAAATGTGGGACAGTGGGACAAATGTCCATCTGATGCAGAGTCCTGGCAAAGACAGCCATGGGAAGGAAATAACCGGCCGACTGCAGGACCCCCTATAGATCATTTCTGCTAGAGATGAGCTCACAGACAAAATTTACAAACATGTGAGGAAATCAAATGCTACGGGAAATGACAAGGGTAGAGAGATAGTAGATGAATCTGATTTGATTATTAAAATAAAGAACTCAGACCCTGACTGGTGTAGCTCAGTGGACTGAGTGCTGGCCTGCAAACCAAAGCATCACCGGTTCAATTCCCAGTCAGAGCACATGCCTGGGCTGCGGGCCAGGTCCCCAGTAGGGGGCATGAGAGAGGCAACCACACATTGACATTTCACTCCCCCTCTTTCTCCCTCCCTTCCCCCCTCTCTAAAAATAAATAAATAAAATCTTTAAAACATACGAAGATCTCAGTAAATGAGTTGAACAGTAAGGTAGACACAGTCGAATAGAGAATTGTGAATTAGAAGAGAGATCAAGAGAGGACAAAATCAGTGCAGAAGAGTAAAGTCATGAAAATTGCTAACTAGGCCCTGGCTGGTGTGGCTCAGTAGACTGAGCATCAGCCTGTGAACCAAAGGGTCACCGGTTCGATTCCCAGTCAGGGTACATGCCTGGGCTGCGGGCCAGGTCCCCAGTTGGGGGAGTACGAGAGGAAACCATACATTGATGTTTCTCTCCCTTTCTTTCTCCATCCCTTCCCCTCTCTAAAATAAATAAAATCTTTTTTTTTTTTTAAAGAAAATTGCTAGTAGAAGCTAAGCAACAAGACATGAAATAGTGAGCTCCAACATACAATTAATAGGAGCTACACTTAGAAGGATGGAGAGAAGGGGAGAGAGGTAATAATTAAAGGGATAATGGCTGAGGCATTTCCAGAAAATATTCTTGCAGACACCTGTAAAATTAACTGAAGTATAGTCAGATACTTGAAAGCATGGACTTTGGAACCCCATAAATTTTGGTTTGATTATGGCTCCATTGTCCGTAATCTGAAATCTTTAGCAAATAGCTTGTCCTGATTTTTCTCATCTGTCAATCATCCTTCCACAGAAAAATTGTGACAGCGGCTTCAGTTACTGTTACTGTACCTGAGAAGCACATGAAAACTCTCAGTTAGAGTATGGAACTGATTTCAGAACTAAGACGGCACCTTGGATCTCATTTCAGTTCTGGAAGTGTTGATGTTCTCTCCCACAATGTTCCTGTATCAATCAGTTTTATTTGTTTTAATTTGTCTTTCTCTTTTGGAGGGGAGGGAATGTTTTTTGTTTTACTTTCCCTGTCATCTGACACTGAGTCTCCATCATGGCCAGTTGCCCTGGTGAGAACTATCACTGTATAATTATCGAGGTATTCCACTTGGAACCTTCGATATCACTTGGATATCTGGTGTTTCATGTGTGCATAGGGTTCTTTTTATTTGTTATCCTCTTGTCTTGAAGTTAAGTGCCTCATGGAACATTTAAGAAATGAAAAGTCCATGTCAGTTAGTCATCCCTGGGACAGCAATTAAAAATAAAAATAAATAGATTTCTTTGAACATCAAGTGACTTCTCACTCTTAAGTGACTTTCCTATTTCATTTATTTTGTTTTCATGGAGCTTGGGGTAATATTGGGTTGGCCAAAAACTTCATTTGGCTTTTTGCATAAGATGGCTCTAATAGCACCTGGTTGTCTTTAACTTCACTTGAAACAATCTTGTTAGACGGCATTATGGACTTTGGGGTCTCCTGAAATGATTACAATAGTAAGTGTGTTAGCTTTCTATGGCTCCTTTAATAAATTGCCACAAATTCAGTGGCTTAAAACAATACATTGGTTTCTATTTGTTTCTAAGATGACAGCTGTCATCTCAGTGTGCACTAAAAAAAATCTCAAAACTGGTGAATTTTTGTATAGCCATTTTAATACTGAAGATAAAGAAAATAAGCAACATTTTTGGCATATTATGCTTTGTTATTTCAAGAAAGGTAAAAATGCAACTGAAACACACACACAAAAGATTTGTGCCACGTATGGAGAAGGTGCTGTGATTGATCAAACGTATCAAAGTGGTTTGCGAAGTTTCGTGCTGGAGATTTCTCCCTGGACAATGCTCCGTGGTCAGGTAGACCACTTGAAGTTGATAGCAATCAAATTGAGACATTAATTGAGAACAATTAGTGTTATACCATGTGAGAGAGACCATACTCAAAATATCCAAATCAATAAAGCTATTAGTGAAAATGAAAAATGTGTCTTTTATTTTACAGAAAAAAACTACATGGACTTTTCCAAGCTACTCCATTTTGTTCTCATGAATTTCAAGGGCAAAGAATGCTTGACTCACAGGGAAGAACAGGCTGCCCTAGCTGCAACATTGTCTCTGGACTGGCACCTCTACTTGGATTCATCATGTCCACTCCCACCTCACCCCCAAAGTCTTCTATAAATGAAGATTATCTTTTGGCCAAAAAACCCCTAACATTTTGTAGAATGATACTTAAAAGAAGGCCACAATACCCCAATTTTAGCTGATAATGGGGACATCAGTGTGGGTAAAATTAAAACCAGTGAAAAAAAACAACCTTGTTCATTTTTAAGAATCAATCTAGCAAGTAGTGACTTTGGTAGACTTGGGCCACAGTTCCTCTCGGCTTCACTCCTTGGGTACCTCACTTCATACAGAGTTGAACATTGGAGAAGACCTGAAAATCACTCCATCCTTGGTCTTTGCTTTGCCAGTCAACCAGCTGAGGCCCAGAGAGATAAACTGATCAGCACCTCCCACCCCTCCTCTGCACGTCTGCTGTCCTCTGCTCCTGCCGTCTTCTCTGAAGACAGCATATTTACATATGTCATTAGTCAAGGGTACGATTTGGGAGGACAAAATATTGATTTAGTTTCACCTCCCCCCTTTGACAGCTGTGGACATTGGGGTCTCCGGAAATGATTACAATAGTAAGTGCATTAGCTTTCTACGACTCCTTGAACAAACTGCCACAAATTCAGGGGCTTAATACAATTGTTTCTATTATCCGACAGCTGTAGAGGTGAGAAGGCCAAAATGAACTGCCTTTCTTCTGGAGGCTCTAGGGGACAATTTGTTTCTTTGCCTTCTCCAGGTTCTAGAGGCCTCCTGATTTCCTTGGTTTTTGGCCCTCCCTTACTCTGATCGACTTCCCTCTTCACATCTCTGCTTCTGATCCTCCTGACTCCATCTTAGAAAGAGCCTTGTGACAACATTGGCCCCATGCAGATAATCCAACATGATGTCTCCATCTCAAGAGCCTTCACTTAATCATGCCTGCCAAGTGTCATTTGCCACGCAAGGTATCATATTCACAGGTTTCAGGGATAAGGATGCAGACGCCTTTGGCGGCTGTTATTCTGCCTCGCACAAAAGTCTCGGCTGTACTTGTCACCAGTGAAATGTCCTCCATTAATGTCTCAGCGTGTAAGTAAAACATTTCATTTTTAAACATCTAATTTTTCAAGTGGATGTCTTCTCACCACCATTATTAACGTAGTTTACTTGAGAATAGAGATTCTCCCTTAGGTGCCTTTTGTCTCCTCTAAGGTCAGAACTTCACACGTGGTAGCTGCTTGGCAGTACCGATGTGCCCAGTTGGGTTTTGTCTAAGAGTACACCACATGAGAGGGTGACCTACGTGTAGGTCCCTGATATTTTCCTCCATAGAACATTCGCATCCACTTCAAAAATTTATAAGGGTTAGTGCCACCAACGCCTTTACGAAATGTCTATTGCAGGTAAAGAACAAGATATAAAATAAAAGAAGCCGCTTGAAATTTGTCATTTTCCTTCCTGCATTCTTGTGTGTACTGTCTATATTCTACACTTCCTTTGACTGGTTGAGTTTTTAAGTCACGAGGCACTCCCTCACATGCGGAAAGTTAATCGTTCTCTTCACAGACTGACACTTAAGGTATGGTTGATGATGGCAACGATATATACTGAAATGTGACATGACAATCAACATACCTGTAACGAGAAGCTTGTTATTTGTGAAGTGTCCACATTACCATTGTTACTCACTACCTCCTTAAGCGTTCTGAAGTTAGGGGGGCGGAATGGAGTCTTAGTGGTGATTGAAAATGGCCCCAAACCTGTGCATATGCAAAGTGGATTTCTGAACAAACCGCCAATAACTGGAGAGCCAGTGAAGAGCGGTCTTTATACTTAGGACATGCCAATAGCTCACTGTCACCATTTAGATAAAGCGACGTGCAGCACTTGCAAGGGAGACTAGCCCCTAGATAGATTCTTGGCTGCTCAGTGCTAAGGACTGATAGAAACTCACATCGACCACCCACTTCCCTTGAGAACCAGTTTTGGTATATTAAATATATATGAGATGCCCTCCTCCTGGCGTACGAAGATGTTTTTACTGACTCCTGTCACCAAGCAGTCACCTGAGTATGAGTAGTGGCACTTCTTCAGCATGTCTTCTTGCTCCCTCTCATTGGTGAACAAAGATACGGATTTTTCAATGAGCTGGGATCCACAGGTAAGGAATAAAGTGTGTCCAGTGCAACCCAGGCATGTGCCCTGCCCAGGAAACCACTGGCGACCTTTCACTTTGCAAGATGATGCCCAACCAACTGGGCCACACCTGTCGGGGCTATAGAACTTTCTTACCTTATGAACTTGTCCCTCCTGTGCCCACTTCAGGGTACAGCAGTGTAGAACAGGGCTTCTCAGCCTTGACACTGTTGACACTTGGTGCTGCAAAACTCTGGTAGGGGGCTGTCCTGTGCACTGTAGGAGGTTTAGCAGCATCCCCAGCCTTTTCTCACTACGTGCCAGTTGTACCTCCCCCAAGAAGTAACAAAAGTATCTACAGACACTGCCAAATATCTCCTAGGGAGGAGGTAGCAAAATTGCGCCTAGTTAAGAACCAAGTGATTTAAAGAAATATGTATTTCTCATTTCTCCAGGGTAACAATAAATATAATTAATTAAAAATAAGCCCTGGCTGGTGTAGCTCAGTGGAATGAACATGGGTCTGTAAACCAAAGGGTCACTGGTTCGATTCCCAGTCGGGGCAGATAACTGAATTGCAGGCCAGGTTCCCAGCAGGGGGCACACGAGAGGCAAGCACACATCAATGTTTCTCTCCCTCTTTCTCCTTTCTTCCCCTCTCTAAAAATAAATTTAAAAAAATTTAAAAAAAATAAACCAAAAATAAAAAAAATTTCTACTGTAAGTCTTGTGCTACAGCTGGGTATTTTTATTCTTAAATCTCAACCTGTTTCATATCATTCCACATGTCCTTAACAGTCTTTCTAATCTAACTAATATGTAACCCTTATAATGTTAAAAGATTGTCACACAAAATTTTCATATCACCATCAAGGTTGATGCTCATGTACGGTGGAGCTACAGTTGTGATTTTCAACCTTTCTTTAAAAAAGATTTTTTTAAATTTATTTCTAGAGAGGGGGAAGGGAAGGAGAAAGAGAAGGAGAGAAACATCAATGTGTGGTTGCCTCTCACATGCTTCCAACTGGGGACCTGGCCCGCAACTCAGGCATGTGCCCTGACTGGGAATCGAACTGGCAACCCTTTGGTTCGCAGCCTGCACTCAATCCACTGACCTACACAAGCCAGGGCTCAACCTTTTTCATCTCGTGGCACACATAAACTAATTACTAAAATTCTATGGTACACCAAAAAAAATGTATTTTTTGCTGATCTAACTAAAAAAATGGCATAATTTTGATTCATTTCACACCAGATGGCTATTGTTGCAATGGCTATTGTCATTTTTTAATTTGATATTCTGAGGGAGAAGAGGTCAGTTCCCCTGACTGAACAGGGGGATTTTTTAACAACACATATTGCGTGTTGTACAATTTGTTGTAGCACACTGGTGTGTCGTGGCATGCCAGCTGAAAACGGCTGAGCTACAGTCCTAACCACATTTCTCCTGTATGTTCAGGCTTGCGCACCAACCTGTGTCATAGTCACAATGGCAACATCTGGACTTCCTCCCCTGCTCTTTGAATGTAACCCCATCTTCTATCTATTTTCCATCCTGTCTCATTCTAAACGTTTTGTTTTGTTCTCTAGCCAGTTTCTCCTTTTTCCCAGGGTTCCTTCAAGAATCCCTGCTGTCTTGGGTTTAAGCAGCCCATTAGATGGAACAGTATCAAAGGCTTTCTGAAAATTGAGATTATCCATGTTGCATGCATTACCGTTTCCAATGTGTCCGTAAGCTGCTCCAAAGTATACAAAAGAGCCAGTGAAGTTCGATAGATAACATCTTTCTACATAAAACCCCCTCACTCTGCCTTCTTGAGGCCAAAACACCCATCTGAAAGGGAGAGAGATGCTTGTCAAATATGTTTTGAATGCAGTCCAAATATTTGGATGCTTGGCATCATGTCGACAGGCATCTGGAAGGCTGATAAATTTTTCTTCTAGATACTTTGGTGGTGTATAGACAGAGCTTCTGAGTCATCTTGGAATACTAGCAAATGTGGTTGGTTCGGCATTAACTAACATTTATTGGGCCCTTCCCAAATATCACACATACAACATGTACTTGATCCTCATGAACACCTGATATGGTATGTGTTTTTGTTCCTATTTTATAATAAGAGAAATGGGTCTCAAAGACTGAGATCACAAAATAAATGGCAGACTCAGATTTGAACCCAGATGCTCTGACCCCTACTTCCATCTCCCTCTCTACAACACAGAGGAAGAGCACAGTGTCCTGTGCCCAAGATACAAACAAGTTTTAATTTTCATTAAGTAACTGTCCATTGGTACTACTCAAAATGTGATCCTTGAACCAATATTGTCAGCTACATTGATAAACTTGTTAGAAGTGCACAATCAGGACGTCCATTGCTGCCCTACAGAATCAGAATCTGCATTTCAACAAGATCCCCAGTTGACTCCTATGTACATTAAATGTTGAGAAGTACTGCCCCTCGGTCCTATGAATATGGAATGAAAATCACCTAGTTGGTCACTAGACTGTGTCCCTTTGGAACACCAGGTTAACCAGCTACTCAGCCTCTTTCTGATGCCCCTGCCTACCTTCCTCCCCTGGGGTTCTCTTATGATCCTCCTGGGTATACAATTCTGCCTCACATTCTAGGCTGGAAAAGACGAAGAGGTTTCAACTCCTTTGCCAACACCAATGAATCTGCAGTGGTTTCCTAGAACTCTGCGTTGACAAGGAGTCTGTGGCTCTATCTGTCTTAGGCTGGGAAGAATCTGATATTTAATATGCCTAACTCTGGGGGTGAAGAGAAGGATCTGACTGGACATTTGGAAGGAATGGACATACAGAAAGCAACAGAATCCTTATTGGATCATGGGTACTACATAGAGCAATGGATCTTAATCTTCCTTTGATAATTTAATGGACCCTATGTATCTTTGCTTTAGAAAAAGGAAAATTCATATACAACTTCATATGCAATTTGAGGGATTTAAGTACCCTCTAGGCTTTGTGACATGATTTGGATTTCACCAATGAGCTATATGTATAAAATTTAAAATAAAAATAAGACATGTTCCTGATGTTTTGGAGTCTGAAAAGGAAAAGCGAGGCAGATACGAGCATTTGCAGCAGCTGGACTGCTGGAGTTAGTCTACCCACTAGCTCCACCGGTAAGAGGCTCAGTTGTCATGACAGCAGTGGTAGCAGCTTCCTGACTTTGTAATCACAGCAATTTTGGTGTGACCTTTAAACCATTCGCCCCCATAACCCTGACTGATGCGGCTCAGTACATTGGGTGTCATTCCACAAAGCAAAAGGTTGCTGGTTCGATTCCTCCTCAGGGCACATGCCTGGGTTGCGGGTTCAGTCTCCAGTCAGGACACATACAAGAGACAACTGATTGATGTTTCTCCCTGACGTTGATGTTTCTCTCCCTGTCTTGCTCTTTCCTTTCCCCTCTCTCTAAAAATCAATAAGTAAATGAAATGTTAAAACACTAGTCCCCTGAATTCAGCTCCTGATTTACTTTCAAAGAGTTTTCAAGCATCTAGTTTGCTATAGTAAATCCCTTCCTACTTCAAATACCTAGAGTATTTTTTGCTTTTCTGCATGTAACTGTGACTAAAACAGTGTTTTGCACAAGGATGGAGAACAGGGATTAAATATCTAACCTGTTTAGTTTTTGTTTTAAGATTTTACTTATTTATTTTTAGAGACAGGGGAGGGAAGGAGAAAGAGAGGGAAAGAAACATCAATGTGTGGTTGCCTCTTGTGCACACCCCACTGGGGACCTGGCCCACAACCCAGGCATGTGCCCTGACTGGGAATCGAACCAGCAACCCTTTGGTTCGCAGGCCAGCACTCAACCCACTGAGCCACACCAGCCAGGGCCTAACCTGCTCAGTTTTCATGGTAGTGATAACTTCATCACCATACTGGCTTATATCACCCCACCATACAAATAACCCGAAGTAGCTGAAATACTATTCAAAGGGCGGCTAGGGTAGAAAGCAAGTAGACTCTTCACTCGTCACTCTTTGTGACTTTGGAGTATTTTACCAACTACAATATATTACTTATACGAAAAAAAGCTTATGGAAGAAAGAAATTGAAAAGGGTTTCTGGTGTAGTGTAAGAAAAAAAGAAGGTGGAGAATAAAGCCCGAAGGAACATCAACAGATAAGGGAAGGGGAGCAGACAAAGGCAACAAAAGGAATACTGGAGAGCTTGGCGGAAGAATGGGAAAGAATGGTGAGGCTGAAGCAAAGGGAGTGTTTTAGAAATGCAAAACTCATCAACGGGATCAAAGGCTGCGTGAAGGCCAATAAGAGCAAGACTGAAAATTGAATTGGCACCTGGCATAGCAACAAGGTGAAAGAAATTTTAATGGAAAACACAATGCATCGCTCTGAAGAATGTGAAGAGGTTATTGGATTGAAAGAAGAGACACAAGTACATTTTTTTTCCGAGGTTACATTGCTTGTTTAAATGCTCAGTTATTCAGATGGACTTTAAAGATTCAAAACATTTTGGAGACTCCTACATACCGTGAAGACATACATACCAATAAACTACTGGGATTAAAATGAGTATACATTGTTTGCTAAATTAAATTGTTATTTAGGCAGGGCAGTCATTTACTGAAATTTATAGCATACCCGCTAACATAACTTCCTAGGAAATAGCTTGGTTCCCGGTAGGGTCTGGCCTTTGAACTCCAAATGATAATCCCAGTCCTTTCCTCATAAAGTCGTTAAGAGGCTGATGATGGCTAGTAACGAAGGCGACAGGGCCACCTTCACTCCTTATATGGAAAATGAGATTGAAAGGGTTAGAGTGTTCTCAAGGCTAAGGGAATGGTCATTAGGAGGAAGGAGTGATGTCATGGGTTTTAGATTTATTTTGTTTTGTTTTCTTCCACGAAATTTACGTTAAAACCCAACACCTTCATTTGCCTTCCAGAATAATTCGATAACTCAGCCACATTTTTTGCCCCTGGGAACTTAAAATCTAGTATAAACAACATTGATGTGGATATTCAGTGATACTGACAGTGTAAAGCTTAAATGATATACATTGACAAAATATGCATTTATATATATATATATATATATATATATATATATATATATATATATATATATTGTGTGTGTGTGTGTGTGTAATCATCTCATAAGCTTTATCATCCTCACTTATTTAAGAACTTAAAATCAGGGCATTATACAGTTTGCTGTTTTCATGCCCCTTTTAGAAGGTCTATCGTCTTCAGTCGGTATGACACCAATCTGCAAAATAACCAGTTCTCATTTTTAAATCATTTGGAAAATGTTAGTAAGCTAATAAAAGTGAATTAATATTTAGGTCTAGTTGAAATGGCACAGTTTAAACAATGAGTACAAAAATGCATGACTTGTCCCAAGTGCTATTTTACAACATCAGTTTACTATAATCCTAAAAAGTGTTTTTTTAAACATTGTTGGATGAAAATTGTAAAAGATTTCCAAAAAAGGGAAGTTTGATAGCACAAATCTATTTGGTCAGAGACACTGTCTTTATAGGGAATCGAGGAGCTTTCTGTTTATAAAATGAATCCAGTGTTATTTGTATTTTTTCCTTCGGGATATAAACAAGGAAAAAATGGTAGAAAAGATTCAATGCAGTAAACTATGAAAATATCACATTTAATCTATCAATCTTAGTGAGAAGACCCAAAGATGTTTATAATAGGTGACGTAGATCAGACACAACCCAGTATGAGGATTCAGGAAACACGATGAGTTGATGTGACGCCCTTAACAACCTTTTTCCATTGTCAGCTGTGGTCAAAGAGGCTACAGTGGGCATTAAGCAGCTCCTGAAACTGCCCCTGATGTCTAGACTTCAGACAAAGCAGGCTTGGTTCACATCTTCTAAATCTTTGCACATGCTCATTTCCTCTCTTTCTTTCCTTTCAACACAGTAACTCGTCCACGAGGCGGGAAGGTGTCACCCCAGCCTAAGTTTAGCTGCTTCCTTTCCACTTAAGTGGCTCTTCACCCATTTCCAAGTAGCAAGAGCAGGGAATGATTCTGTCTGGCTCTGCACCCCACCAAGATGACTGCCTTTCTACCCTGTTACCTTGGTGGGGCGATGAGATCCTTAACATGGCCAGGCCTGGACCACGTGCCCAAGCTATAGCCAGAAGGAGAGATCTGCCACCAAAATAAAGAATACAGCAAATTTTGCGAGGCTGACTCAGTACAATCACTACCATACAATCTACACGACAGTGATGCCGAGAATCCAATGTGACAAAACTTCAGAATCGTCATGGCAAATGATCAGTCTCACTGGGGAGCATGGTGTACACAGACAGAATAAGACCAGAGGGTTGAATCCTGTGTGTCACTGTATGTTCAGGGAAGTTTGAATGTTTTAAATACATATTCACAGTAAATTATTCATCTCTGAAAAATGGAATACAAAAATCACTTTCAGTTACTTTTGAGCTCAACTTTGCCATTTTCTAGTCTAGACTGTACTACATGCAATACAAGTAAACATAAGGAATGATCTAGGCCAATGTGTTTTTATTTGGTGATGGAGCTAATTTTTTTATGATCCATTAATCACATATTCACATGTATTCTCCTCATGAGGTTCTGTTTTAAAAACATCAACATGGCATCTTATAATCATTAATTATAGATTTGAGTAAAGAAGAAGCATACATGTAGCCATGACTCTTGGGAGAACTGAAAGCTAATAATACATATTTATTGGAGATTAATTCTCTTTACCATTCCTTCTTTGAAAAGTAAAAAACAAATTAATTACAGGGACCAAAAAATTGTTTTCCAAAGAACAGTTTTTAAGACCCACTG
>VMDR010019678.1:0-18153 GCA_007922815.1 Macrotus californicus | reverse complement strand
GCTCCCTCACTGTCACTCTTGAGAGCAAGTGTGTGGCAGATCCAGAAGGCTCCCAAGGCTCCCAGTCTGGCAGGTCCCTGTCCTGCCTTCCAGTCCTGAGGAAGCCTTCTGCACAAGCCAGCCCGGGCCTGTGGTTAAAGTCAGCCTTCTCAGGATCAAGACCCTCTGAGCTCCTGCTCTGCTCTCTCCTGGCAGATGTGGGAGTGCAGTTCTTAAGAGGTGATGGATTTCTGCTCCAGGAAACACATCACTGTCCAAGCTGCCAGTAGCAGCCAGCGTACAGGGTCCGACAGGAGAAGGTGGGGGCTGGTAACAATCAGAGGTGGCACGAAGTAATGGCTTATGGCCTGGGCTGGTCTCTGCTGCCATGCTGCTCGGGCACCTTCCCGAATCAGTCACACCTGACCCCAACTGATGGCCTTGCCTGGCTGTAGCCCCAGGCCCAAAGCACAGAGAGTTTGTACTCCCTTCCTCCTGAGCTGGACATGGATGCCTAGGAAGGCTCTGACAAACAGCTCCTCACTGCAGTCGCAAGGGAAGTGTATGTTCTAGGTACATGAACACACACAGAGACTTATTTTAGTGAGGCCCTTTTCCCAAATAGGGCAAAACAGGCTGAGATGGATGTCTCCCTGTGCACAGCTGCACAAAGACCTGTGCTGCCCATTCTATCCCCTTTTCAGAGGACACCAGAAGTACATAAACAAGGTACCCCACAGATAGTTAATTAGGCCATGTATATATCTGTCTTGAAGCTCGCACAATCACCTGTCAGTGTTGTAACTGGTCTGAGGTGTAGTTCTTGCATCCACGCCTTGGCTGGAGAGCACAGCTACTGCCTGTCAGGTGAGTTTGAAGGCTGTCTTCTTAGACTGCTACAGCTCAGCGTAAATAATGTAGGTTGATGTGGACCCGTCCTGTGAGTCTGTGTGTTGTGGATATTTGTCCTATGTCTCCGGACAAATGACAAACAATGAACAAATTCACATGGGCTAAAAAAATCTGGTGGAGAAAAAGGTACGGAGTGGCTACTCTCTAAGTGAGAAAGAGAGGGAGAGTGATAGGGGAAGTAGGCCACCATTTTAGAAAAACAAGCACCCAGGAAATAACCTAACCCTTGCTTTCCGCTTCTGTAAACCGCTTTTGGGCCAAAACTTTTCTTTCCCGCCAGAGCTTTTCGCCTCACCCAGTGCACTATAAAGCTGAGCACTCCCGGTGACATGGGGCCCAGAATTTGGAGTCTGCCTCCTCTGGGTCCGCATGCATAAATAAAGGAACCACTTCACTTCCTCCGGTGTTTGGTCTGAGTCTTTCCCATAATATTTTGGTTCCCTAACCGGGAAATGACTCACTCGAGCAGGCGATTGCCACTGGTGAAGTGGCCCCACAGACGCTCCGTGGAGCCCTGTGACAGAGGGAAGCGCATGCCCCGGGTATTTTGGGCCCTCGCCTGTCCTGGGCTCCGTGGTTAGCTGCCAGCGAGGTCCACACCCTACCTGGGCTGCCGGGGGAACGAACGGGTCAAGTTTCGGAAACTGCGCAGCTTCAGGACTGGTAAGTGCCCCGGGGACCAGGAGCCCGAGTTCAGGCCCACCCTTGAGGTGGAAGGAGAGATTGATCACCTCTCAGGCCTTCTGGCCACCAGGTAGGGCAAACCCTCATGGGAGGGACTGTTTAAACTCTTCGGCCGTCAGTGTGAGTGTGTGTGTGATTTTCTGTGCGGCTCCACCGATGAAAACCTACAGAGTCTGAGTGGGCCCCAATCTGCGGTTCCTCGGTCTGTCATATGGCATAACGGCTGGACATAACCTGGACTCTACTCAGGCAGCCTCAGCTACGACAGACCCAAGTACCTCGGGAGAGGAGAGACCAGGCAGGCGAACCAAGAACCCTTACCCTTTGTCTGTCTGCGCTGTCACGGGAGGGAGCCATGGGTGGAGGACCGTCAACTGTACTTGACCATATGCTGCAAAACTTTGATGGTTCTGGGGGTCAAGATCCGGCTATGACTCCAGACCAATTGGAAACATTCTGTTCACGAGAATGGCCAACTTTTGGGGTAGGCTGGCCCCCTGAGGGAACCCTCAATTTAGGAGTCATTCGGGTAGTCCACTTGGTAGTGACAGGGAGGCCAGGACACCCAGATCAGTATGTTTACATAGATAGGTGGCAGGAGCTTGCTCAGGACATGCCTAGCTGGCTCCAACGTTGTACAGGGCAGAATCTGAAGTCAATGAGGTTGACCGGAACAAGGAAGACCTTGCAATAGTGTAGTCAGCAACCACCCCCAGCCCATGCCCTCGTAGCCCAGACTAGAGAGGCATGCCAGCCCCCCATCCACAAGGGAGATCCAGAAGAGGAGCCTCCCGTCAGTCTACCTCCTCTGTATGCACCAGGGACAGTCCCCCAGTCTCCTGAAATCGAGACACCACCACCATCTATCTTGCCGGTGCTCGCCCCAGCAGTGCCGCCAGCCTCCCCAGTCTCGATGAGACTCCAGAAGTGCCAGCCACTCCAGATGCCCCTCAGGGAGACCCAGGCCCCACCAGAGGTTGGGCCAGATGGCACCGAACAGTCAGGATGGACCATCGTCTACTACCAGCCCTTCTCCACCACCGAACTCCTAAACTGGAAGCATCATACCCCGTCCTATTTGGAGAAGCCCCAGGCCCTGATCGATCTCATGGAGTCCATCATGCAGACTTACTGTCCCACCTGGTATGACTGCTGACAGCTTCTCCTCATGCTTTCAATACAGAAGAGCAAAGGCGCATCCTCCAAGAAACCTACTGGTACCTAGAAACTACCACACCGGTTGGCACGGTGGATCCTGTCCAGTGGGCTAGAGCAGCAGCACCTGAGGCTCAACCTGACTGGGACCACAACTCAGAGGAAGGCAGAACCGCACTCCAGAGGTACAGGGAGGCCCTCCTACACGGGATCCGAGCAGGGGCTCCGTGACCCACAAACATGTCCAAGGTGGCTAATATAACTCAGCGACCTGACGAGTGCCCTGGAGACTTCTACGAGCGCCTGTGCGAGGCCTACCAGATCTACACCCCGTTCGACCCGGAAGGGCCAGACAACCAGAGGATGGTCAATATGGCCTTCATCTCCCAGTCAGCCTCGGACATCCAGAAGAAGCTCCAGAAGCTCGAGGGCTTTGCTGGTATGAACATAAGCCAACTGACAGAGGTTGCCAATAAAGTCTACAATAACAGAGAACAGGCAGCCAAGTGGGAGGCCCAAAAGAAGTTGGAGAAGAAGGCAGCTCACCTAGCAGCCGTGCTTGGGAGTCCCCTGCCACCGAGAAAGGGACAGCAACCAGAAGGGAAAAATAAGGCCACGTACCGTAGCGTTGACCCAGATCAGTGTGCCTATTGCAAAGAAAGGGGACATTGGGAGAGGGAATGTCCTAACCGAAAGAAGAAGAGGCAGACTGGCGAACAGCAGGGACCCAAGACTCAGGTACCCACCCTTCTCAGTCTGGCAGGCCTGGACTTGGACTAGGGAAGACCGGGCTCACTGAACCTAGGCCCCCATGAGCCCATGGTCTGAGTCACAGTAGGGGGCCAAACTCTCCCCTTCATGGTAGATACCGGGGCAGAGCACTCAGTAGTAACAACTGCAGTTGCGCAGCCCTCAGGGCACAAGATCTCCATCATTGGAGCCACTGGACAGCCTAGCAACCCCAAGCCGTTCTGCCAAGCCCAAACTGTAGAGCTTGGGGGCCACCAGGTAAAGCATGAATTCCTATATATGCCAGAGTGTCCGGTTCCACTCTTGGGTTGTGACCTGCTCTCTAAGCTGGGAGCTCATATCTCCTTTCACCCAACAGAAGGAACCCATCTACAAGTTGGTACCCTGAACCTTGTGGTAGTCCTAGTCCCCCGGGAAGAAGAATACAGATTATATAAAAAAGCAGAGAAAGGCCAACAGGGGCCCATAGAGCAAAGGGGAGCAGACCTGCGAGTAAAATACCCAAAGGTCTGGGCGGAAGATAACCCACCAGGACTAGCAGAGAATCATCCACCCATACTCGTAGAATTAAAGCCAGGGGTCGGCCTGAGGCAAATCCACCAGTACCCTTTTTCCAGGGAGGCCCGGTTGGGTATTACAGGGGTGATCCAGAGGCATCTGAGGGAGGGCATACTTATCCCATGCCAGTCCCCATGGAACAGCCCCCTTCTGCCAGTAAAGAAGCCAGATGGAAGTGGGTATAGGCCGGTGCAAGACCTGCAAGCAATAAACAAGGAGGCAATAACCCTGCACCCTCTCCGGCCAAGATGGAGGCGTAGATAGACATACTGTGCTTCCTCGCACAACCAAAAGAAGGGCAACATCAAATTTTAAAACAAAAAACAACCAGAACTGACAGAAATCGAACTGTATGGAAGTCCAACAACCAAGGAACTAAAGAAGAAATTTTCATCCAGACCGGTAGGAGGGGCGAGACAGGCTGGGCAGAGAGGACTCGCGTGCATGGGATGGCTGGCAGATCGGGGAAAGGCACCGAGGGCTGGGAGAGGTGGCAACTGCAGACAGGGAGTCCCACTCCCTCACGCAGATAAACCGGGAGGAACAACTGGGGAGCGAGACAGACCCCGCAACCCAGAGTTCCAGCATGGGGAAACAAAGCCTCAAAGCCTCTGATTGAAAGCTCCTGTGGGGGTTGAGGCGGAGGCAGCAGGAGAAACTCCTGGACTCACAAGAGAGTGCGTTGGAAAAAACCAACAGACAGCGGAGCAAGCGCCATTGTTCCCTCTTGGTCCCCTCCCCCACAAACTGTCACAACGCAGCAGCGTGGGATCCCCCGCCCTGGTGAACACCTAAGGCTTCGCCCCTTACTATGTAACAGGTGCGCCAAGACAACAAAAATGGCCCAAATGAAAGAACAAATCAAAGCTCCAGAAAAAATACAACTTAGTGATAAAGAGATAGCCAACCTATCAGATGCACAGTTCAAAACACTGGTAATCAGGATGCTCACAGACTTGGTTGAATTTGGTCACAAATTAGATAAACAAGTGAAGGATACAATAAGGGAAATGAAGGAAAATGTACAGGGAACCAACAGGGATGGGAAGAAAAATAGGACTCAAATCAATGGTGTGGACCAGAAGAAAGAAAGAAACTTTAAAGCACAGCACAATGAAGAAACAAGAATTTAAAAAAATGAAGAGAGGCTTAGGAACTTCCAGGATGTCCTTAAACGTTCCAATATCTGAATCATAGAGGTGCCAGAAGGAGAAGAAGAGAATGAAATTGAAAACTTATTTGAACAAATAATGAAGGAGAACTTCCCCAATCTGGTAAAGGAAATAGACTTCCAAGGAGTCCAGGAAGCTCAGAGAGTCCCAAAGAAGTTGGACCCAAGGAAGCACACACCAAGGCACATCATAATCACATTACCCAAGATGAAAGATAAAGAGAGAATCTTAAAAGCAGCAAGAGAAAAGGAGACAGTAACCTACAAAGGAGTGCTCATCAGACTGTCAGCTGATTTCTCAAAAGAAACCTTACAGGCAAGAAGGGGCTGGCAAGAAGTATTCGAAGTCATGAAAGGCAAAGACCTACATCCAAGATCACTCTATCCAGCAAAGCTATCATTTAGAACGGAAGGGCAGATAAAGTGCTTCCCAGATAAGCTCAAGTTCAAGGAGTTCATCATCACCAAGCCCTTATTATATGAAATGTTAAAGGGACTTATCTAAGAAAAAGAAGATCAAAAATAGGAACAGTAAAATGACAACAAACTCACAGTTATTAACAACTGAACCTAAAACAAAAACAAAACAAACTAAGCAAACAACTAGAACAGGAACAGACTCACAGAAATGGAGATCACACAGAGGGTTATCAGCAGAGGAGTGGGTGGGGAGAGAGGGGGAAAACGTACAGGGAATAAGAAGCATAAATGGTAGGTAGAAGATAGACAGGGGGAGGTTAAGAATAGTATAGGAAATGTAGAAGCCAAAGAACTTATATATATGACCCATGGACATAAACTAAAGAGGGGGTGTGAGGGGACGAAGTGGTGTGTAGGGCGGAGGGCGGGTGAGGGGTAGACTGTGATAACATAATCAATAAAATATATTTTAAAAAAATAAAAGAAAAGAAACAAAACAATAACCCTGCACCCCGTCGTGCCAAACCCATACACACTCCCTGGCCAGCTCCCACTGGAGGCGGCCTAGTTCACCTGCTTGAACTTAAAGATGCCTTCTTCTGTCTCCGACTCACAAAAGCGAGCCAACCCCTCTTTGCATTCGAGCGGGAAGATCCTTACACAGCAGCAAAGACTGACCAACTGACCTGGACCAGGCTGCCACAAGGGTTTAAGAACTCACCTACTCTCTTTGGGGAAGCCCTGACTAGAGACTTGAAACCGTTCACTGACAAAAAAATGACCCTGGCGCTACTGCAATATGTAGACAACCTCCTTTTGGCTGCCCCTATGCAGGACCGGTGTTGGGAGGGCACCTGCCAACTCCTCGAACTGTTAACCAAGGCCGGGTACTGGGTCTTGTGGAAGAAGGTGCAGTTATGTCAGACCCAGGTAAAATACCTAGGATTTATCATATCCCAAGGAAGGCAGGTCCTGGGACAAGAAAGAAAACAAGTCATAATGGCCCTACCCATCCCAACCACATGGAAGAAGCTCCAAGAATTCCTGGGGGTGGCTGGTTTCTGTTGAATCTGGATTCCAGGGTACGTACGCAACAATGGCCAAACCATTATACCAGGTGCTGAAAGGCCCCGACATGGCACCCCTCTTGTGGGGGGCTGAACAGGAGGAAGACTTCCAAGCCATAAAGGAACACCTCGGCTGCGCGCCAGCCCTGGGGCTGCCAGACCCCAGTCGGCCCTTTGACCTCTACACACACGAAAAAGAAAAAGTGGCACTAGGGGTCCTCACCCAACAAGTACACTGTGGCAAAGGCCGGTCACGTACCTATCCAAGCAGTTGGACAACGTGGCAGCAGGCTGGCCGCCCTGCCTGAGAGCCATAGCCGCAGCTGTCACCCTCCTACAAGAAGCAGATAAGCTGACGCTTGGACAAGAGATTAATATGTTTGTTCCCCATGCAGTATCCAGCCTTCTTGCCAGGCAAGGACACAAATGGCTCTCCAACCCAAGGCTGACCCAATATCAAGGACTTCTCCATGAGAACCCCCGGGTAAGAGTCAGCACCGTCCGGTGAATAAACCCTGCAATGTTCCTCCCTGCAGAGTTGGGAGAACTGGACCATGACTGCCTTGAGACCACTGAAGAAGTGCACGCCAGTCAGCCGGACCTACAAGACCAGCCGTTGGCCAACCCTGATCTAACGCTCTTACTCTGATGGGAGCAGCTATATGGCGGCGGGGAGATGAGTGGCAGGATGTGCTGTAGTTCACAACAAAAAAATAATTGAGGCAAAACCCCTGCCAACCGGCTGGTCCGCCCAGAGGGCAGAACTCTGGGCACGAATCAGAGCACTGGAAATAGCACAAGGGAAAAGAGTCAACATTTACACAGACTCCCAGTGTGCCTTCGCCACCATACACATACATGGGGCAGTCTACCGGGGGAGGGGACTCTTGACAGCAGAAGGAAAAGAAATAAAAAACAAGACTGAAATACTCCAGCTGCTAGAAGCAGTCTGGGCCCCCCGGGATGTGGTGGTAATACACTGCAAGGGCCATCAGAAGGGAGAGACAGAAATAGCCCAAGGAAACAGGAGGGCAGATCATGCATCCAAAGCAGCAGCTATAAAAGAGGGGACCTCAGACCATACACTGGCTCTAAAAGGCCCCCTACTAGAATTAAACCTCAATAAGCCAGAATACACCCCAGAAGAACAGAAATGGGCCACACAAGAGAACTGCCTCCAGACACCCACCGGTGTATGGAAACTGCCAGACGAACAGCTCTACGTGCTGCAAAGCCAGGCCAGCAACCTTGTTAGGCAGTGTCATGCCCTCACACATTTAGGGAAGACACCATTAGAGGCCTTACTCAAGAGGTATTACTATTTCCCCAACATGTCCGGACTGTGTGCAGCAGCTACGACACAATGCCTAGCCTGTGTCAGGAATAACGCGGCAGGCCACCTGAGGGGACCCCTCAGGGTGCAGTACAAAGGGCAACAGCCATTTGAAGACCTACAGATAGACTTTTCCGAGGCCAAACCCAGCCGAGGACACAAGTACTTGCTTGTGCTAATCTACACCTTCTCAGGGTGGGTAGAAGCGTTCCCCACCAGGACAGAGAAAAGTAGAGAAGTAGTTGAGGTCCTCCTCAGAGATATTATCCCCCGCTTTGGACTGCCTATGACCATTGGCAGTGACAACGGGCCAGCATTTGTAGCAAAAGTGCTCCAGGCACTGGCAGCTCAGTTGAAAATCACTTGGAAACTACACACTGCCCATCGCCCCCAGAGCTCAGGAAAAGTGGAGCACATGAACCGAACTCTAAAAGAAACCCTTGCAAAGTTCCACCAGGAGACTGACTTGCCTTGGCCCAACCTATTGTCCTTAGCATTATTCAGGGTGCGGAATGCCCCCAACTGCACGGGGTATATATCCTTGGAGCTAGTCTATGGAAGGCCACCAGCTATTCTGCCCCTACTGAGAGGAGAGCTCCGGGTTGTGGGGGAGGCGGAGCAGACCAGATATCTCCAGAAGCTGGGGGAGACACTTAGCCAGATACATCAGGCTGCATTAGGCCAGGAACCCCTGCCACAAGGGGGGCCAGCCCACTCACATAAATCAGGGGACTACGTATGGGTAAAAGACTGGAAAAAGGAACCCCTCCAGCCCATGTGGACCGGGCCACATCTGGTCATACTAACAACTCCTACCGCATTTAAGGTTGCAGGAATAACCCCTTGGATCCACCACAGCCAAGTCAAGGGAGCAGCAGATCCAGCAGGCGTCAGAACTGGCAGAGACCCAGAGGATCAACCGCCATGACTGCCAACCCTGAGGCTGAGGAGAGAACCAGGCGCCAACCGAGGCTCCAAGGAATGGACTGTTGTTCAGGGGAGTACCTGGCCATCGCAGGGAGCTTTGCTATAATCTTGGGAATTGGACTGGTGACTGTAACCCCAGCAGAATTGGAACTGGAGAATAGACACCCAAACCTGGTTCCGGTGGCTGCTCCCTCTGATTGGGCCATTAGTTATCATCCTCCTAGGAATAGGCCTTGGGCCATGCATCATGCAGACAATAGTCCAGACCCTAGAGTCCACTGTTACCAGGCGAGCTACAGCCAAAGTGTTAGCTCTCCGGCAGTATCAGTGTAGGTACCAGAGCATGCCAAGAGCTTCAAATCCAGACTAAGTGATGCAAATAGCAGCAATAGCATCAAAGGGGGGAATGATAGAGGAAGTGTTGCGGGAAAACAGACACACATTGCTCCGGGAGCGGAGTTAACCTTTATTCACACGCACGGGCTCAGAGGAGATAGTCTCCAAATTCTGAGCATCCCGCAGGGGTCGGGTCGGGGCTTTTATCTACAGCTGGGCGGAAAAAGGGTGGTGTGGGCTGATGATGAGCAGGTCTCTGCCAGAGCGAGTGGGTCTCTGCCGCAGCACGGAAACACCAAGGGGGCAGGGCAGGTGTCCCCCCACAGCTACAGTTTCTGGGGCTGCCGCTGCCATTTCATTCCCCTCTTTGGTGCTAGACTGAACCTTCAGTCTCAGCGCCACCAATCTGGGAGGGCAGCTTCTGATATCGGTGTCTCTGTAGCGACAGTATCTTTGCAGTGGCGTGCCGAGTCACGGCACTCTCGAGTTGTTGGATGGCGGTACAAAGCAGGCACAGACCTACTGAAATGAGCAGGAAGAGAATTAATAGGGGCCCTGCAATGGGGGCTAAGATGGAGTAAACAGTGGACTGCCACCACGGGGCTGGTGCCTAGTTACCATCCCAACTCTGGAGCCAGGCCCTGACATCTTGTAGGTTTCTCGGGCAAAGAACTTCCAGACGTAGGGGTTCCGGAGTGGTGGACTGGCTGTGGCAGGTCCTGAGAAGAAGGTTGCAAGTGTCAGATTAGATGCATGGTGGGCACTCTCCTCCAGCCAAGGTGGGCTCTATCTTCCAGGTGTCCTGATTCCCATCTCCTGGTCACTGCCGTCACAGTCACAGAGTGGGGACCTTCGCTGTGGTGCCGCCTCCTGGTTCTGCAGCCACCTTGGCCCTTGTGTGTTGGACCCATGGGATGATGCCTGTAACCTTAAGGGCGGTTGGGGTGGTTAGTAAGACTAAATGGGGGCCCGTCCCTGAAGGCTGGAGTGGTTCCTTTTTCCAGTCTTTTACCCAGACATACTGTCCTGGCCTGAAGGGGTGTGCTGGCCTTCCTCGGGGCTGGGGCTCCTGGCTCAATCCAGCCTGGTGGATGACTTGTAGGGTCTTCCCCAGCTGCTGTAGGTACTGGGTCTGTCCTAACTCTCCCCTCTGCCTAAGGTCTTGTGGTTCCCCTATTCTAACTAAAGGGGGAGGCTTTCAAAAGACTAGCTTGTATGGGGTATAGCCTGAGGGGTTCGGGGCGTTCTGGACTCTCAGCAGTGCTAGCGGCAGCAGGTCAGTCCAGGGTAGGCCAGTGTCTTGGTGGGACTTTGCTAAGGTCTCCTTGAGGGTCCGGTTCATCCGTTCTACCTTACCTGAGCTCTGGGGTTGGTAGGCCGTGTGCAACTTCCAAGTGATATGCAAGAGTCAGGCAAGGCCTTGTACCACCTGGGCCACAAAGGCTGGCCCATTGTCACTGCCGAAGGAGAGTGGCAGTCTGTTTCTGGGGATAATTTCCCTGAGAAAGACCTTAGTTACTTCTCGGGCCTTTTCAGTTCTAGTGGGGTAGGCCTCTACCCATCCTGAGAAGGTGCAGACTAGGACAAGCAGATACCTATACCCCCGGCTAGGTTTGACTTCTGTAAAATCAACTTGGAGGTCCTCAAAGGGCTGCGTCCCTTTGTGCTGAATTCCCGGTGGCCCCCCCTGGTGCGGGGCCGCATTGTTCTTGGCACACGTTATACATGAGTAACTGCGGTGGAGCACAGGGTCGGCAGGTTGGGGAAGTAGAAGTATCTTTTTAATAATTTTTCTAGGGAAGTCTTTCCCAGGTGGGTCAGGTGGTGGCAGCTTCTCACCAGGTTACTGGCTTGGCCCTGGGGTATGTAGAGGTGTCCATCTGACAATCTCCAGACCCCTGCAGGTGTTTTGTGTCCTCCTGCTTGTTTAGCCCAGTCATCCTCTTCTGGCTTGTATTCTGATAGACTTGTTGGGCTTTCTAGTAGTGGTCCCAGCAGGGGGTGTTGGATCTCCGCTTTTTCTCGGCCCACGGCCGCTGCCCTTGCCGCGGTGTCTACCATCTGGTTTCCTCGTGCTGCTGGTATGGTGTCTTCCTTGGAGTGGCCCCTGCAGTGTATGACGGCCACCTTTCTGGGTGCCCATACTGCCTCTAGTAGGCGCAGTGTTTCTCCTTTATTTTTTATTCCTTTACCTTCAGCTGTCAGTAGACCCCTTTCGTGGTAGATGGCTCCATGGATATGCAGGGTAGTGTAGGCATATTTAGAGTCTGTGTATATGTTGACTCTCTTATCCTTTGCTAGCTCCAGGGCCCTGATTAGGGCCCAGAGTTCGGCCCTCTGGGCTGACCAGCCAGAGGGCAGAGCTTTTGCCTCAACTGTACGCTCGAGGGTTACTACCGCATATCCAGCTACTCGGTCCCCTTCTTGGATGTAGCTACTACCATCTGTGAAGTAGGTAATGTCCGGGCAATGCATCGGTTGGTCCCGCAGGTCAGGTCGGCTAGCATAGACCTCTTCTGTGACTTCCAGGCAGCAGTGGTCCGGGTCCCCTAACTTGGCGGGGAGGAAGGTGGCTGGATTCACCCGTTTCACCATCCAGATTTGGACTCGGGGGTTCTCCTGACACTGATACTATGTCAGCTGGGGGTTTGACAGCCACTTGTCCTGTTAAAAGGCTGTGGATGCCGTGGGGAACATAGAGGGTAACCTCTTGTCCCAGAGTCAATTTGTCTGCTTTTTGCAGCAGAGTGACCATGGCAGCCACAGTTCGTAGGCAGGGGGTCCAACCCGTGGCTATGTTGTCCAGCTGCTTGGATAAGTAGGCCACGGGACGCTGCCAGGGCCCAGTGAACTGGGTCAGAACTCCCAGGGCAACTTTATCTCTTTGGTGGATATGCAGTTCGAAGGGCCGTCCTGGGTCCGGCAGCCCCAGTGTGGGGGCCCGCCCGAGCGAGTCCTTTATCTGAGCAAATGCTTGATTATGTTCTTCTCCCCAGGTTAGTGGTGATGAGTCCAGTCCATGCAAGGCTTGGTATAGTGGCCTTGCTGTTGCTGCGTAACCCGGGATCCAGATCCTGCAGAAACCAGACGCCCCTAGGAACTCGCATAGTTGTCGCCGGTTGCCTGGGTTTGGAAAGCGGCTAATGATGGCCTTTCAGTCTATACTTAGGGCCCTCTTGCCCTGAGAGATCAGGAACCCCAGGTGTTTCACCTCCTGTTGGCAAATCTGCTCCTTTCTCCAAGATACCTGATACCCATGTTGGGCTAAGAGTCTCAGCAAGGCTCTTGTCCCTTCTAGACACCGGTGCTAGCTTGGGGCTGATAGGAGAAGGTCATCTACATACTGGAGGAGAGTTAGGTCTCTTTCTCTGCCCGAGAATGGCTGAAGGTCCCAGGCCAGAGCCTCACCAAAGAGGGTGGGTGAGTTTTTGAACGGCTGTGGCAGCTGTGTCCAGGTCAGTTGGGTCTTGACGGCCGTGTAGGGGTCCTCCCACTCAAAGGCAAAGAGGGGCTGGCTGACCGGCACCACTGGGATACAGAAGAAAGCGTCCTTCAGGTCTAGGCAGGTAAACCAGCCAGCTGTAGGCGGGAGTTGACTTAGGAGAGTATAGGGATTTGGGACCACCAGGAGTAGGGTGATGGTGGCCTCGTTCACTGCCCGGAGGTCCTGGACAGGACGGTATCCCAACCCATCTGGCTTCTTGACTGGTAGGAGCGGGGTGTTCCATGTTGACTAGCACAGGACGAGGATGCCCTCTTTCAGGTACTTCCAGATGATGTCTGAAATCCCCACGTGGGAGTCCCGGGGTATATGGTACTGCCGGAGGTGCTGGGGTCTCGCCCCGGGCTTGAGCTCTATTATGACCGGGGCTTGGTCTCTGGCCAGTCTGGGGGGATTATCTTCCACCCAGACTGAGGGAAACTCGTGCACCAGTTTATCAGCTAGTTCAGATTTGGGGCCCAGGCCGTCCTGCTCCTTTTCAAATAGTCTATATTCCTCTTCATGGGGGACCAGAACTGCCAGGAGGCTTGGCTGAGCCCCGACTTGGAGGGTGGTCTCACCAGATGGTTGGAAGGTGATGCACACCCCGAGTTTGGACAGGAGGTCCCAGCCTAGTAGTGGGATGGGACATTTGGGTAGATAGAGAAATTCATGTTTGACTCGGTGTCCTCTGAGGTCCACCATCCGAGCATGGCAGAACCCCTTGGGGCTGCTCGGCCGGCCGGTAGCTCCAACTATGGCTATTTCACGCCCTGATGGGGGTGCTATGGGGATGGTGACTACAGAATGTTCTGCCCCTGTGTCCACCATGAACGAAAGAGTCTGGCCCCCAATATTGACTCTGACCATGGGCTCGCGGGAGCCTAAGTTCAAGGAGCCCGGTCCCCTTCACTCTGAATCCAGGCCTGCCAGGTTGAAGATACTGGGGGCCAGTTCTGGTGGCGTAGCCTCCGGCTTCTTTTTCTTACGGTTTGGACACTCCCTTTTCCAGTGTCCCCTCTCTTTGCAGTAGGCGCACTGGTCACGCTCCACTTTGAAGTGGCCTTCTTGTCGCCATTTCCCCCACCCATTTCCTTTGTCGGATGCCCAAGGGCAGCAGCTAGGAGGGAGGCCTTCTTTCTCAGTCTCTCCTGGGCTTGCTTCTCTGCTACTTCCTCCCAGTTGTTGTAGACCTTATTCACTATCTCGATGAGCTGGCTGATGTTCATGCCCGCAAAACCTTCGAGTTTCTGGAGCTTCTTCTGAATGTCTGGGGCAGACTGAGAGATGAAGGCAGTATTGATCATCCGTTGGTTGTCTGGGTTCTCTGGGTGGAATGGGGTGTAGACCCAGTAAGCCTCGTAAAGCCTCTTGAGGAAGTCCCCAGGGCACTCATTCGCCCTCTGGGTTATGGTTGCCACTTTAGACATGTTAGTTGGCTTCTTAGCCCCCGTGCGAATGCCCCGGAGGAGTGCCTCCCAGTAGCGGTCAAGGGCTGCTCTACCTTGTTCAGAGTTGTAATCCCAGTCAGGCTGAGTTTCAGGGGCAGCCACCCGGGCAAATTGAGCAGGATCTAGTGTACCCACAGGGGCGGTGGCCTCAAGGTACTTGTGGGTTTCCTGCAGGATCCTTCTCCTCTCTTCTGTGTTAAATAAGGAGGAGAAGTTGACAGCAATCGTACCAGGTGGGTCTATGGGTCTGCATAATTGACTCCATGAGATCAATTAGGGCCTGGGGCTTCTCTGAATAGGACGGGGTGTGGTGTTTCCAGTTCAAGAGATCTGTGGTCGAGAAGGGCTGATGGTAGAAGACAGTCGGGCCGGGTTGGGGTGTGCCATCTGCCGCCATTAGAGGAAGGCCCCTTGCTTCCCGGAGGGGCATCTGAAGGGGGGGTTGTTCCTGGAGGCGGGAAGCTATGGGTGATGACGCAGCCAGTGGGGCCGTGAGTTCGGCTGGCGGTGGTGGCGAAACCGAACAAAGTGGAGTCTCTAGGGCGGGCGGCCTATTCTGTCCGGGGGGACCCAAGGCATATGGAGGCGGGCAAAATGGCTGCTCGTCATCTTCTTCTTAGTCAGCCAAAATGGGCGGCTTGGTTGGGCGGGCCAAAAGGACTCGAGACTGAGTCCCTTGTCAGGGAGGACAGCAGGGTCTGGAGGCTCTGGGGCAGCCTCAGGCAACTCCCTTTCACTGGGGATTCCGCCCAATACATTGTTGCAACCACTGTGGCATGTCCTGCGCTAACTCCTGCCATCTGTCTATGTAGACGAACTGATCTGGGTGCCCGGGATTCCCTGTAACCACTAAGTGGACCACCCTGAGTGGACAGATTGAGGGTTCCCTTGGGAGGCCAGCCTACCCCGAACGTGGGCCACTCATGTGAACAGAAAGTTTCAAGTTGGTCCCAGGTCATAGTTGGATCCTGACCCCGAAACGGATCAAAGTTTCCTAGCATGCAATCTAAAACAGTGGACGGCCCTCCTCCCAGCCTGCCTCCCTTATCTATTGATGCTGACATACAAGGAGAGGGAAAAAACACTCAGTCGCCCGTGTGGCCTCTCCTCTCGTGAGGAACTTGGGTCCGTCTTAGCAAAGGCTGCCTGTGTAGAGTCTGGGTTAAGCTCCCAGCCATTATGCTGTATGACGGACCGAGGAACCGCAGGTTGGGGCCCAAACAGACTCCGTAGACTCACGCCTGTGGAGTCACATGTACTCACTCACACAGAAACAACATTCATTCTCGAGTCTATACTTCCCTCCCGAGTAGGGAATACCTGGTTCAAACCGAAACTGAGGCCAAGGGCCTGAGAGGTGATCACCCTCCCCTTCCGCCTTAAGGGTGGGCCTGATCTCGGGCTGGCCCCCAAGGCACTTAGTGATCCGGCGCCTCCTGGTCGGCTCTTGTCTGCTCCCCGAATGCCTGGGTCGTGGTCGGTCTGAGGCTATGGCCCGGGGGAGCCCAGCTCCTCGGGACCCGAAATCACCAGGGCACGTGCTTCCCTCCAGTCGCTGGGCTCAATCAGCCGGCCCCTGGCCAGCCGCGCCGGAGGCAAGTGGCCCGCTCGTGTGAGTTGCTTCCTGGTCAGGGAACCAAAATGTTGCGGAAAAACGGACACACACTGCTTGGGGAGTGGAGTTAACCTTTATTCACGCGCAAGGGCTCAGAGGAGATAGTCTCCAAATTCTGAGCACCCCGCAGGGGTCAGGTCGGGGCTTTTATCTACAGCTGGGCGGAAAAAGGGTGATGTGGGCTGATGACGAGCGAGTCTCTGCCGGAGTGAGTGGGTCTCTGCCAGAGTGCGGAAACACCAAGGGGGGCGGGGCAGGTGTCCCCCCACGGCTGTGGTTTCTGGGGCTGCTGCTGCTGTCTCAGAAGTAGGCCACCATTTTAGAAAAACAAGCACCCAGGAAATAACCTAACCCTTGCTTTCCGCTTCTGTAAGCCGCTTTCATGCCAAAACTTTTCTTTCCTGCCAGAGCTTTTCGCCCCGCCCAGCGCACTATAAAGCTGAGCACTCCCGGTGACACGGGGCCCAGAATTTGGAGACTGCCTCCTCTGGGTCCACGTGTGTAAATAAAGGAACCACTTCACTTCCTCCGGTGTTCGGTCTGAGTCTTTCCCTTATCAGAGAGAGAGAGAGAGAAAACGAGCAAGTGAGCGCTGGCCTGGCCACTCTCTCAGAGAAAGAGGGCCCTGACCCTGCCTGGACAGGCTTTTACTGACATTCTAGGTAGATTACATCAAGGATGGTCTGCATTTACTGTGCACAGGTTCACTTTAGGTGGTTACCATAACAAAGGAAAGAATGTTGCTAATCACTTCAAAGATAAAGGTCATTTGCAAATGTAAAGGGGAAAAGTGGTTGAACTGGTTACACCCATACTTGGGAGGTTTAGCATAGATTTTAGGAAGTTACTTTAAAGACATGCAGTAAACATTTGTTGCCTCAATTCAGGGTGAGGGAGTTTTTAGCAAGAGCAAGTCTCAAAGCGGCCTAGGAGCAATGCATGCCTGATTCCCCATGGGAGACCAATCCGTGGATTTGTCTCCCATGTGCCAAACACACATCTGTCTGTTTTCAGAACAGAGCTGAGCTACATTTGACATTTCATGCGGATAGGTTCCCTATAGTAGGTATCTCCATCCAGGCACTTGCCTTATGTTCAGGGGAGTCACTGCCAGCTGCCAGAGTCTCATATTCACATGGTTTTACTGCTGTTGATGCACACATAATTCCCAGTGTGGAGTGGAATGTACAGAGTAGGATAAAGAGCTTGAGGTGTATTAATAATCATTTCAGCCCTTTTCGTAAAACCCTGAAATAACCATTGCTGCCATATATTCTCTCCTGTCACTCTAAATTGTCATTATCAAATATATGAATTAAACATCAGGATTATCAATTATTCAAGTAAGAGGTAAAACATCTCCATAAAAATATGCATATAATTTAAACAGTGAAAGTGTGCCTTAAATCCCAATATCTATTACATTTCTTTAATTTTTAAAAATCAAACATATTGGGGAATATTAGTTAATAACATTGCATCAGTTTCAGGTGTACAAATCTGTAACACATCATCAGTATATTTCACTGTGTGCTCACGACCCAATATCTAGTCTCCTTCCATCACCATGTGTTTGACCTCCTCTACCCTCCTCATCCTCCCAACCCGCCTTCCCCACTGGTCACCACCATACTGTTGTCTCTGTGAGACTGTTTGTTGTGTCTGTCTATTTGTTTTATGTCCCACGTATGAGTGAGATTATATGGTTCTTGCCATTTTCCATCTGACATTTCACTTAGCACCATCCTCTCAAGGTCCATCCACGTTGTCACTATTTTATCTTTTTATGGCCGAGTAATACTCCATTGTATATTGTACCACAGCTTCTTTATCCACTTGTTTATTGAAGAACAACTAGCTTGTTTCTATGTCTTGGCTAAGTAATGCTGCAATGAACATAGGGGTGCATATATCTCTATGAATAAGTGTTTTCAAAAATTTGGGGTAGATACCCAGACGAGGGATTCATGGGTTATATGGTAGCTCTATTCTTAATTATTTTAGAAACCTCCACACTGTTTATCATAAAGGCTGCACTGATTTACAGTCCCACCAACAAAGCACAAAGGTTTCCGTTTCTACTCAGCCTTTCCAACAGTTGTTTTTTTTCCCTTGTATTACTGATGGTAGCATTTCTAACACCTATGAGGTAATATCTCATTATGATTTTTTTAGAAATATATTTTATTGATTATACTATTACAGTTGTCCCATTTACCCCCTTTATTCCCCTCCACCCCCATTCCCACCCACATTCCGCCTCTTTAGTTCATGTCCATGGGTCATATATATGAGTTCTTTGGCTTCTACATTT
>VMDR010019677.1:0-18155 GCA_007922815.1 Macrotus californicus | reverse complement strand
TGGTAGGCACAGCTGGCTGGGCATAGAGTGTCGTATGGAGTTAGGATTGAAATTCTGAAAGCCAATTTATACCTGGTTTTCTTTAATTTTAGCTCCTGTCAGTCTTCTGAGAGGAAAATTATAAGTGAATATGGAAATGAGAATATTAAACACACCTTTCCCCCTGCCAAAGCTGTTTACTTGGCAGCATCCCTGTGTTAGTCATTTCAGCATGATTGAACAGAATTACATCTTGAAAAGTGTAATTTTTATTTTGCGTTACCATACAAGGTTCTGAAGCTGAACAATTGATTTTTAAAAGACATTACATTTAACTTGCTTCTTGTAAAAATCATTTTCGCTTCATTGATTTAGGCATGCTGATATTCCCTTTCTTCAGCGTGTTCAAAGGTCATCCATTATTTTCTTAATTAGCTTGAAAAGAGGACAAAATGACAACATTCATTGAAATTGCTTAATTATGTGAATTATTTAGCTACCGGGCCAAAAGTAGAGAAAGAGAGCAGAAAGACACAATTTAAATGCTGTGAGTGATGCCACCCTGTGGCGAAGGTGAACTGGTGATAGGAATCTGTTCTTTTCTCTTCTGGCCTCAGACCTGTGGTTCTCTCCCAGTGTTATTTTACTTTTCCTATAACAAAGCTCCCAAGGGCAGGCCAGCCGCGGTGTTGGTGCTTGTCCAAGGACTTAGTGATCCGTTCCAATCCTGCAGGAGTAACTGGCCATAATGAACCACCCAGAGCTGGTATATTTGGCTCCAACTTGTTACCTCCTATGAGGTTCGAGAGGGTGTCTTTTCTAAATCCTGTTTTGAATTTACGTCCAGACTTCAGAATCTTGACATCCTTGCTCTCTCTCCTGAAGTGAGATGCCTGGTCATCACATGTGCTGATTTGAGATTGACATAACCTTGTAGGAAAGGCTGATTGTGGGATTGTTCATTTTCTTTATTTTTGGTCTTGGAAGTGAGAAAGGGAAAGAAGATTCTCTCTGATGAGCTAATTATGACTTCGTGTTCCCCTCTCACCTCCCCTCCTGTCTATCCGTTGACTCTGAATCACTGACTGTGCATGTTTGACCCAGCATTTTCCTCCTGCACCTGTCCTGTTTTACACCTCCAGATTTACAAGGAACAGCTCAATACCAGGGTTGTCCTGGTGGCTGTAGAGACCTGGACTGAGAAGGATCATATCGACATCACCACCAACCCTGTTCAGATGCTTCATGAATTCTCCAAATACCGGCAGCGTATCAAGCAACATGCTGATGCTGTGCATCTCATCTCGTATGTACCTGCAGTCTTTGGCTTCGCATTCATCTTTATCCCTTTACTTCATCAGTTAAGTTATATGTCAACATACCAATTTTGAACAAGGGTGATGTTGATTCCTCTCTCTGTGACATAAGAAGCATGGAGGTAGGCTGTCTGGTGCTGGGAGGGTGGTTCGGCAGTCATTAGACGTACCTTCAGACCTTCCATCCACAAGGTCAGCTCAGGATTCAGGATGACTGCTGGTGCTCCAGCCTTCATTACAGGAAGCAGGAATGACAGTCCTGGAGGGTGGCAAGAGGGCATTCCTTCCAGCTGAGGCCTTTAAAGAGCACTTCCTGAAAGCTTGCACACATCAGTTTCACCAAGAGATCATATGCTAAATCCTACTCATGTGGCCACATTGAGCTGCGAGAGAGTCTAGGAAATATAGACCTTTGAGATGAGTTATTGACTAAAATTGAACTTCTATCACTAAGGAAAAGAGGTACCATGTTTTCTTGTGTGTAATACGTGTTCCCTTCCCCACTTACGGTGAAGCTGTTTTCAGACAGTTTTCTAAGGGTCTGTCCTGAAATCAAACCAGTCAAAGGTTCCTCCCTTTCCTCTCGTGTGTACTCTTTACTTTCTTTTCTTTCATTCTTCAATCAACATTTTATAATAGCAATATTTTGTATAACTACCAGATCCTGTCTAATAGAAAAAAAAGTCACGAGTTGTGGTCTGTTTATCTTTGAGTCCTCAATTCCTGAGCCAATACATGATGCTTTGTCGGGGCTCAATTAATGTTCACTCAGCTGAGATTATTAACATAATAGAAATGTAAAGGACAACATAAATTTAAATGTATTTGAAAAGCAGTTTTTGACTTTTTTGAAGGGGGATGGTTTTGGGTATTCCTTGTAGGGGATGGGACATGTTTTAGGAGACCATATGTGATGGTCACTACATTGGTTTCCTAATACTGATTTTTTTTTTCTTAAGGCGTGTGACATTCCACTATAAGAGAAGCAGTCTGAGTTACTTTGGAGGTGTCTGCTCTCGCACAAGGGGAGTTGGTGTGAATGAGGTAAATTTTGTCCATTTTCTTAAAGTAGAGCTTCATCTTTGCACCGGGTCTGATCTCTTTTTTTCCCCCTGTGGTCCAGTTTACATCCTTTCTTAGACTTGTTTAGAGTGATAATGACATCAAGAATATAATGTGAGTGCTTTATAATCGTAAATAGAACGCAAACTGGTCTTTGCTGTTAGAAAAGAGGTATTATTTCACTTCATAAGAATAGTATTCATATTTATCAGGCAAATGCAAGCCAGAGATAACTTTTTGGCATCTGCGGATAAATTTGTACAAGCTTATTCATCTTTCCCTTAGAACATTTTTTGAAAGTTATAATGCTCCTTTGCCCGTGTTAGGTTTAACACATTGCTGTCAAAGAGTTTGTGATAGTATCTAATCCGTCTCTTTGTTTTCTCCCTGTGTACATTTTTTACCTTTTTGCCTTCTACTTACCTAACTGTAGAATTAATTGAAACAATTATTTCCTTAATCTCATTGTTTAGATTTCAATACCTTTATTTATATAAAGAAAATTCTTATAACATTTGGCAACAGCACCCAAAAAGTTGAACCAACTCTATGCAAACTCTGATCACTACCAGAATACACCAGGTTGTCCCCATAGCCATCCTTCATGGAGACCTCTCTTGACATACTTGTAGTAAGTCGAATGTATTCCTGGTTTGCTACGAGTTGCATTGGGGCACAGCCTTTTAGGACTTGCATGTTATGACTCCATGTGAGAGCATCAATTCTGAGAGATTCCATATGGTAACAGAGGCTTTCTGCTTCTCGAACCCCCTTGTAAGGAAGAAATGAGGAAGGAGCGTGTGCTGTGTTTTGATGCTGTGAGGCTCTACTTAGGGAACTGAGATGTGAGGTGGTAATGATTAAGAAATAATAACTAGCTTTGTGCACTCTCTCAAATGTTTCCCACACACTTTCAACTCTGAAAAACAGTATGGTCTTCCAATGGCAGTGGCACAAGTATTATCGCAGAGCCTGGCTCAGAACCTTGGAATCCAATGGGAACCTTCTAGCAGAAAGCCAAGTATGTACACTGACCTTCTTGCTCACTTTCACATGCCATTCTGTCTGTGTGATGCATGTCCAGTCAATTAACACTTAGTTGGGGTGGGGGAAAGTGGTGTCGGGAAAATGGAGACAACTGCACTTGAACAATAATACAAAAATAAAAATAAATAAAACATAGTTTTTAATTTCTAAGTCATCGTAGTTTAATTGCAGTGTATCTCTTTCCTCTAAAAAATTCTAAGATGAGCAACTTAAGGTAATTCTTGGTATGTTTGGGTTATAGAAATGTCCTTTTTTCAGAATCCCTAACATCACGCTTTCTCAGAGGGTGACCAGCTTTCTCATGCTGCACAGTGCTGGGGTGGGAACACACACTCTGGGCTCTAAGCACCTGAGTATGGACACCAGATGCCGGCGAGGCGCTTTTGCAAGTTTAATAAGACTGCGATTGTATCAGGAGGGAGCTGAGATCTAGAGTCTAAAAGGAGCTCAAACGCAACTTACCCACCTACCCACCTCCAGTTAAACTCATCCACTAGTCCTACTAGAAGCACAGAGAAGAAGCCTCCTGGACAGGCAGGTTCTGATCCAGAAACTTAATGGATTGAGTTCTCTGAGTTACAAAAATGAGGAGAGGCACGATTGTATTTCTTGCCAGCTACTTGAGGAAGCGACCTATACTTCTGCAAAGAATTAAGAAGTATTGACTTCAAGGAAGTTGATTTCGTTCAGTGCGACTTCACCCTCTGTAGCTATGATATGGAATTAGTAGTAAGAAATTGTTTAAGCGCTGTAATGAAAATTAAAGATGTGACTTCTGTTGTTTCTCTTTTCTTCTGTTTCTTTGATGGTGTCCTTGGACTAGAATGTGACTGCACAGAATCCTGGGGTGGCTGCATAATGGAAGAAACAGGGTAAATTTTCATTATACACGCATTTGATAAATGTCTTCCGTTGAAAGTGCTGCATATAATTAGATACACAGTCTCTCAGGTACTGGTTTTTTAGGCTAAGCACTTAGTGTAAATTCAATAATTAATTATCTGATATTTTAGAAATGAAAGGACTAATTTACTTTATATTTTAATTTTTTATTTAAAGTTGATGGTACGTGCAAAATATAGTATCTACTTCTATGAACCCTTAAAGATAGCACAGTATTAAATGCTTCTGAGTTTAATAGAGGCATTAATTTTTTAGTACACTTAGAATGAAAGCTGGTTGTCTACCTAAAGCAGTCAGTGAAAATCAATTTTGTTGTCAATTTATTTTTTAAGGAACTCACAAATAGACATGTTGCTGTAATAAAAATTGTACTATACTGCTTATATAATCAGTACATTTTTTTTAAGACAGATTTATTGTGTCTAAATTAGGTAGTCTTCTATAGATAGATATTTGAACATTTCCTCACCTCTTTCCTCTCTCCTTTTGTGGATACTTTGGGCACTAGAGCAGCTGCCCTGGAGCTGCTGTTGCTTCTGTGAACCAAGGCCTGGAAACATTGCCCTCTTTCCCAGGGACCCCTGCCCCATGGGAACCACTGCCCCAAGGCTGCCTAAGCCAGAGCCCTTTCCTCATAGATGGGAGAGTTTCCTTACCCTTGTGCCTCTCCTACCTGCTTTGCCCATGCCTGACATCTGCTCAACCCTTTGGCCTTTGCTGGTGCTACCCCGGCCCCCCAGGAGCCTGGATGGCCAAAAACCCTGACCTGCTTGCTGTACAGAGTCCCTCCCTTATTCTTCCACCAGGAGGCCAGCTCACAGAACGTCGTGAGTGTGAGCACGAGGGTTTGCAGAGTTGACCATGCTGCCTGCTACTTGAGAACGCATGGTTTTAGAAATGTAGTTTAAAGTTGAAACTGTCAGATTCCGTGGTGCCCTTGCTTTTGTACATAGTTCAGTAACACTATGGCTTACAGAGGCTTTTTTGAGATCTGCTATAGGAAGGTAATGCCAGTTTCAATATTGGTTCCATAGAGGGATGTCTTCTAAACTCCTAATTTCTAAATGAAATTTTTATTACATGTATTGGGGTGACATTGGTTGATAAGATTATAAAGGGTTCAAGTGTAAATTTTTATAATACATGACCTTCATATTGCATTGTGCACCTGCCATCTAAAGTCAAATCATTTTCCCTCACTGTATATTTGACCGCCTTTCAATTAATTTTTGGGCTGACTAAAATTAGGGTATGATAAAACAATTTAAAGTTAACATGTAGTTTCTCAAGTATATGTTTCTGTGTAGTTCTCCTAAGAGGTGACTGACAACAGTGGCATATTTTGCCTCCTTCCATACACCACCCTCACATATCAGGATAATGTAAATATTAGGCCATATCCTAGCATAAGTGGCCTTGCAAATCTCATATGAAGTATGATTGCAGATATGCTCAAGGAATCAAGTTCTATGATTTAGATTAACCTTGACTATGCGTATAACATTCCTGCAGATACTGACTGACATAGAGATAGTAATTTGATTACTTAAATCATAGAGAGGCTCATGTTACAGTCCTACTAAATCATGAATGTCACCCAATAGTAGTATTTGTGGTTGAGAATAAGAAGCTGTTATTCATAGGAGTTTACCCTAGTTCTGTTGTGTGTATGTACACTAAAAAAATGTGTGTGTGCGTGTTCTAACACATCTTTTTAGGGTTTCCTCGTTTACCCAAATTGTTTTGCTGAAGCTTATATTATATAATCTTTAATAAATTGACCACTTCAACTCCTTCCTCAGAATAAAATCTAATGGGTTCCCAAGCTCTTTTTACTCAGGATGGAGGCAAAAAAGTGCTTGCCTTTACCAAGACAGAGCAAATAGAAATGACCTCATTTCACAATACCACCTAGACAAAGAAGTTATGTGATGGGCTTTTCAAAAACTCTTTCAAGCCCGGGCAACAACGGGCTTGGAATGCTAAGAAGCGCCCCCAAACCTTGCCCCCAAATCTGCTATTTTCTTTGAATTTTTTATTTTTATAAACTCTTACCGCACATATTTGGCTATTTGAACATAAAGTGCCTTGTCAAAATTTGCGTAAAATCATCTGGGTCCAGAGTGAATATTTTTTTCTAATTCCAGGGTTTTAGTTTTCTTTTCTGGTGACTGCTTTTGGGAAGTTATTTACATAATTGATTCTTTATTTCCTCAGGGTGTCCCATTCCCGAAAGTTCTCCAAGTGCAGCATTTTGGAGTATCGAGACTTTTTACAGAGAGGGGGTGGAGCCTGTCTTTTCAATAGGCCAACAAAGGTTAGTAACTTAGAATGTGTAATTATTTCTCTATTTTTTTTTTTATTTTTTACAACAAAACAGTGCCGAGTACCAGATGCTTGTCTTGGAAAGCAGGTTTTTGTCAAGCAGATGAATATTTAGTTACCAAAGACTTTATCATGTTGAAGACTGAGACCTGTTTAAATAAATGACAAACCTGTAGTGTCACTGCTCTGAATCTCTGGTTTTTTAGTGCCAGCTACACCTCCTCCGAACCCTCTCCCACCAAAACAAATAGTCTTTTTAAATATCTTTGAAATTTTCATGTTGGAGTTTTCATGCTGCTGCTAAGAAATAGTGGGTTAGATTAAGATAGATTACTTTAATTTATTTCTCTGACAAAAATCCCATTTGCCCATACCGTTCTCTCTAGGGGTATAACCAAAGTCTTAGCCTGCATTTACCTCCCTTCCTTCCCCTCTCATCCCCTCCCTCCCTCCCTTCTTTTCTTCCTTCCTTCTTTCTTTTTGAGTGGTCTATTCTCCCAGAAAGAAAGCATTTCTGATATCAGCTAGCCAAAAAATGGCCCAAGATGTTTTTGGATCCCGTAAGAGCACATACGTATTTATACTATCCAGTTTCTACTTGGGAAGGTCCACGTTGTCGGTTGCCGTTTCATCAAAGTTCACATGCACAGTGTCACAGTGCCTTATCCAAGAATTCCTTCACTTGAAAAGCTCTGAAAGTTAGAAGTGTTTTTTATGAGTTTGTAGAAGATACATTAGAAATGTTAATGTGTTTGATTACAGGGTATGTGCCAGTCCCCTTGGCGCTATTACATGGGACGTGGTAAATGTGTCATACTTTTCTAAAATTCAGAAAAGCCAGAATTCTGAAATTCCCCAGCTAGATGGCTTTTGGATAAAGGACTGCAGGCCCAGTGAGATGTTTGGAGGACGTTGCCCAACAGGCAAAAAGGCAGGGTCAATGCTAGTTGGCAGGTGGTACTGAGATTCTAACATTGCACATTTCCTATTTCCTTTTAAAATACTACCTCATAAGTCAAACATAGTTTGTTGCTATACAAAACATTTTAATACTCTGCAAATTGAGAGAACAGTGCAATCATGTTAGCCTTTTTTAAAAATCAGTGACTAATGTGGATAACTGATGGAATAATTTGTTCCCACCCTGTAACTGAGTGATTCTGCTGTAGTCAGGGGATGGTAGTTTGATGCCTGACGTTCATATAAAATCTCAGTGGGGCTGCAGAACAACAAACAGGAATTTTAAAGTGAACTTGCATCATTAAACTTGGCGGCCTGTCATTTATGGCATTCATCTCAATACGACAGAAATCTGAAAACTTTGGTGTATTCAAAGTGGATGAAATGAGTAATGATGAATTAATGTCAGCGACTGGTATTTTTGAGTTGCAATGTACACGGCTAATTGCCTCTGCCTTGCAGCTTACCAACTAATTATAAGCATCACACGTAAGGAAGCGACACTGAGCGGTTTGCAGAGGTTAAGATTTTGAGTGTGTATGTAAGGATCCATTGTTAGATTTCTGACATTGCCTGTGAGTGGAAAGAAAATGATTCCAGTAACTCGGAAACTAATGAAAGTAACTATATCCTTTTAATTTTAAAAGTTAGTAAATGTAAAACTGCATATTAGAATGTTTTTTAAAAAGCCCTGTTGGATTCCAGTGAAAGAGTTTGTATGTATGTAATGAAGAACAGATTTTTTTCAAGAATTTTTAGTTAGGTTGCATGTATGCACATTTTATGTGTTTTTACATTACTTAGGTGCATCTTTTCTGTGCTGTGGGAACCTTCCCAACGACCACGTCTTCCGTGTGGGTTAAAGCACCAGTCACGTTCCAGTCTGCCCTTCCCTCTTCCATTTTCTCCTGCCTGCTGATCAAAATACAGCACATATAGGACTGTTGGTCTTTCTCACAGGGTAGTCCCACCCAACTTTCCTGGAAGCCTTCTTTGTTTCTTTTTTAAATATATTTTATTGATTATGCTATTACAGTTGTCCCAATTTTTCCTTTTTGCCCCCCCCCCGCACCCAGTACCCTCCATTCCCTCTGGCAATCCCCTCCATCCTTAGTTCATGTCCATGGGTCGTGCATATAAGTTCTGTAGCTACTCCATTTCCTACAATGTTCTTAGCATCCCCCTGTCTATTCTGCACCTACCAATTTGTACTTCTTAATCTGCACCTTTTCCCCCATTCTCCCTCTTCTCCCTCCCAATTGATAATCCTCCAAACGATCTCCATATCTTTGATTCTGTTTCTGTTCTGCTTTTTTGCTTAGTTTGTTTTTTGGATTCAATTATTGATAGTTGTGAATTTATTGCCATTTTAATGTTCATAGTTTTGACCTTTTTCTTAAATAAGTCTCTTTAACATTTCAATAATAATGGCTTGGTGATGATGAACTCCTTTAGCTCTACCTTGTCTGGGAAGCATTTTATCTGCCCTTAGATTCTAAATGATAGCTTTGCTGGATAGAGTAGTCTAGGCTATAGGTCCTTGCTTTTCATCACTTTTAATACTTCTTGCCAGTCCCTTCTAGCCTGCAAATTTCTTTTGAGAAATCAGCTGACAGCCTTATGGGAACTCCTTGTAGGTAACTCTCTGCTTTTCTCTTGATGCTTTTAAGATTCTCTATCTTTAACCTTTGATGTTTTAATCATAATGTGTCTTGGTGTGGGCCTCTTTGTATCCATCTTGTTTGGGACTCTCTGTGCTTCCTGGACTTGTATGTCTATTTCCTTCACCAAATTAGGGAAGTCTTCTTTCATTATTTTTCCAAGTAAGTTTTCAATCTTTTGCTCTTTCTCTTCTCCTTCTGGCACCCCTATGATTTGAATGTCACTACTTTTGGTTGTCCCAGCGGCTCCTTAGCCTGTCCTTGTTTTTCTGGATCCTTTTTTCTTCTCTTTGTTCTGATTGAGTGTTTTTTTCTTCCTTATGTTCCAAATCATTGATTTGATTATTGGCTTCATCCCCTCCATTGTTGGTTCCCTATAGATTTTTCTTTATTTCACTTAGTGTAACCTTCATTTCTACCTGTTTTTTTTTTTCTTTTTTTAAATGCTGTTGAAGTACCTAATGAGTTCCTTGAGCATCCTGATAACCAGTGTTTTGAACTTTGCATTTGATAGATTGCTTATCTCCATTTTGTTTAGTTCCTTTTCTGGAGTTTTGTTCTGTTCTTTTCACTTGGGCCTTACTTCTTTGTCACCTTATTTGGCAGCCTCCCTGTTTTTGTTTCTATGTATTAGATAGAGCTGCTTTGACTCCCTGTCTTAGTAGTGTGGTCTGTTATAGAAAAGCACATCAGTACTGTGGATGGGATAGACCCTTAGGTAATCTCCAGGGCAGGGCAACCATGTGAACCAGGTTGATGGAGTCTCTGATGTGGTGTTGCCCCTCTGTGGCTCTGTATGGGGGAGGGCTCAGAAAGGAGACAAAGCTGCTGCCTGGCCTCAGAAGTTTTGTCTGATAGGAAGCTGTCTCCCAGCACTCACCCTGATGCCAGACACTTCAGTTTCTTCCGGTATGCCACTGGTGCCCCTCCAGATATTGCCCTGATGCTGGAGCCCAGAAGGAGTGAGTCTGCCTAAGTCCTAAGTCTGTTGCAAGTCCTTTAAGAGTAGATGCCTGAGAATCCTTCAGTTTCCTCCACCTCCTCAAGCCCCACTGGTTTTTACTGCCAGAAGTTATGGGAACATATCTTTCTGGCACTGGAACACTGGGCTGGGTGGTCTGGTATGGGGCTGGGATCACTTACTCCTGAGGTATTCCTCCCAATTTTTATCAACCACACATAGGTATCGGATCTCCTGTTCTGTATCTCTACATCTCTGCATCTCTAAGCATCTCCACCCCTCCATGCATCTCCACCCCTCCTAACTCCCTGCTCATCTGGATGAATGACTTCTTTAATTCCTTGGTTGTCGGACTTCCATACAGCTCAATTTTCTGATGATTCTGGGTGATAGTTGATTTGTAGTTTAATTGTAATTTTTGCTGTGGTTGTGCAAGAACGTGAGCCATGTTTACCTATGCCTCTCTCTTCCCTTGCTTGTTATAATAGTTCTCCTTCCTGGAAGTGGAAGGAGGATCAGATCTTTCTCAGGTATTCAATGAAACTCACCCCTTCCTTGGGTGTGTGATGGTGCTGGGGAAGAAGTCTCTTTCCCCCTCTCATACTCATGCCTCTGAGCATTTGGGTTGGGATGGGCTGTTGCAGTTTTCACCCAGGTGTGTGGTGGACAGGCTCAGAGAAATATTATTCCAGGTTAAGGGAAATATGAATGTTTCCCATAAACAATCAACTGCCTCACATTTGGTTGAAATAGAGTTTATCTGGCAAGCAAATTCATAGCACCGGAGGGGGGATTATTCTAGACATTTGACTCTTCCATTGTTCCAGGAATGACTGAGAGATTTCTATACAGTCATGCATATGTCTATACATGTATTTAATATGCTTCAGGTACTATGGATTTATTTTCAATGAGAATGATGGATGTGGATTTTCAGCCACACCTTTTTCTAAGCTTATTTGCATTTACTTGATAGTATATATTACATTTGGCTGTACCTGAAGCATTTTTATCTTTTTGACAATTTTGATGTCTTCTTAGCTGCCTTGAGATAAATCAGCGAATTAGATACAGTCTTATTAGCAATGCATCTTAGCTCCATTAGCAAATATGAGAAGTGATCTATTCTTCTTGACAGCTTATCTCCATAAAAAGTAGCAGTAATGGTGGAGGTCATCTCAGGAGCCCCCCACCAGAGAGTCGCCAAGAGAGATTACCCCATTTAAAACATGGTTTTTAGAATGTTATTAATAAGTGAACAGCATTTCCCACACAGACACATTTATAAGATGCCATTACAACAGATCACAGAATATCATGTGACAGCTGATTGAAGGGCCGTATTGGTGTGCTGATTTTCTGTGATAAATTAAAATGTTTTCCCTGTCTCTCCCTAATCTCTTTCAGCTATTTGAGCCCACAGAGTGTGGCAATGGATATGTAGAAGCTGGGGAGGAATGTGACTGTGGCTTCCACGTGGTAGGTATCAGGGTTCGTTTCTACCTGCAGTGCAGCTCCCACCCAGAGCAAAGATGGATAACATTAGTGAGAAGCCTGCACTGTCGTTCACTGTGGTCTCACTGCCTTTCTTTCTGATCTTGCTCCTCAGTGCTTCATCCCAGCTCAGGCACGTTAGAGTTAATCATGTCCTCACAGCCTTCTCTGAAAAATACCTAATAGAGCCTTCTAATCAAATTCCCTACTTCTTAAAAATTAATAGCTCACATTTATATTTCTGTGCTATATATTTTTTGTATTTTCTGTGTATTTTTTTGTCTTTATAAGACTAGATTGAGTATTTAGAATATAATAGAGCTATGCAAGGGTGGGGCACCTGCTGTGAAATAAGCTCCCTTTTTGGTAGAGAGTCCTTTTGTAGAAGATCATGCTTTGTTGAGAAATATGGTGGGAAGGAAATCTATCATTGTTTAAGTGATTGATTCTTTCCTAAGGTACTTTTTTTCTGTAGTAAAATCTCCTTATCTGGATTATGCATAAGTCAGATGTGGAGAGAATGCTCAGTGACCAGTGGGTAAGCTTCCTCACTTACTCATGTGAAGTGTTTTTTCTAGGAATGCTATGGACTGTGCTGTAAGAAATGCTCTCTCTCCAATGGGGCCCACTGCAGCGACGGGCCCTGCTGCAACAATACCTCATGTCTGGTAAGTTTCCTGACAGTTTCATCCTTCTTTTCATTGACATATTAGCTGAATATCCCATTGAGCATGTGTATAGTTTGCCATAAATTGGTTGGTTGACAGGGTGCATGGCAATTTTGTAAAATCAATAAATCTACCCCAATGCTATAGGCAACAACATTTACCTTTACTGTGATTCACTGTCAACCATCCTATCCTCCAAAGTCTCCTTTAAAATATATTTATACTTCTTCCAAAATAGACATTGAGAGTTGCCCTATTAATGCAGGTGAAAAGCAGGTTAGATGGTTGAGTAGAAGAGGGACAGTTCCTGTGGTCTTTTCATTTTAGATCCCAAGCACAAAAGCTAGTGCTCACATTTCATACATTTGGCTCTTTAAATCCCCTATAAAGGCAAAAAAGCTACATAAGGAAGTACTGTATGAATATGTGTTTATATGTGTATAGGCATATAATTCCATCCATCCATAGAGGCCAGTTACTTTTTGAAAAGTCATTTTTTTTAATCTTCCCATTTCTTATCTATAAAAAGCTCTAATATTACTTTTACCCATAAAATTACACAATTTTGATTATTTTATTCAGTATTAATGGGTATTAAACATTACGGTATTCTAAAAGATTCTAGTTTATACTCACCTTATGTCCAGATTATAAATTGCTTGAAGGTAATGGGCTTTTTACTGCATCTTTTACTTACCCCCTCTCAGACAAACAAAATGCATTGTATACAGAAGGCATTCACTGGTGTTACCAAAGGGAACCACTGAAATTTGATTGTGTATATTTAACTAAAGCAAGATTAATATCCAAGATCATTAGTGGACATTGGGCAGGTACACAAATCTTCAGAGAAATCCTAAATGTTCCTATTTTAGTGTTGTTCTCCTATCTTAAGGCACACTAAGGTTTCATCTTTGCACAGTTGCCATCACAGTATGTTTTACAATTGATACTTGGAGTCTGTGGGTTTTGAAATCTCAACACTCACTGCCTTGGTTAATGATTCATATTTACTATAGACAGTGGTAACCGGGCCTTGACTCTCCTCTGCAACCATCTTGCTAATTCATACAAAGAGTTTGGTGATAGTTGTGAGAGAATATCCCAATTATAGATGAACATCAGAATGCTAACTCTTTGAAATATTAATTAGTACTAGCTCCTAACGCTGAATTTGATTTGCAGTTTCAGCCAAGAGGATATGAATGTCGGGATGCTGTGAATGGGTGTGACATCACCGAGTACTGTACTGGGGACTCTGGCCAGGTATGGCAATCTGAGTCCTAGGTACTACATTTTACCTGTAAATGCACATCTTAAAGCTTTCCATTTGGATTACATGTGCGAATATGTTTTGGCTCCTTGGCTTTGTTTTGCTTTGTGTTCTAGTAATTTGTGGTTCTCCACCCTGCCTTTATTTTAAGAACATTTGTTGTGATTTTTGGATCTAAATCTCTTTTTCTTCCAAGTTTCCTTTTCATAATTAGTTCCCTTTATATGGTTTATACCCAACTAATTGATTTTTCTTTCCTGGTCCCCACATCTAAAACACTAATGAAGCACTAATGTATTGTTTCCAAACATTCTTAAGCCACAAAACCCTTTTTAAAAACAAGAGTTTGGATGGAAGCCCAGTACAGAAAGCAGGAAACAAGCAGCACGGCTCTGGGCGGAGCAGGGCCGGGAGCAGGGCCTCCTTTCTCAGCTTCTACTTCCGAAGCCCGGCTTCACGGTTCACAGGCTGTGGCGTGATCTTCCTCACGTTCAAATTACTGTAACATTGTAATTAATGTTGACTTCTCACCTTCCTTATTTAGGTACTTTTTATGGTTTTAAAAATTAATGTCATCTTATTTAAAGTCTCAATTTGTCATCCACACGAACACTTCTTGAGCACCTGCTGGATGGCATGCACTGCTGTAAATATTGGCATGTGATAGGGATTGAGATGGACAAATCCTCGCACGTCTGGTGCTTCCCTTCTGCTGGGTGGAGAAAAAATGAACAAAATGTCAGACGGGGCTCAAAGCTAAGCATAAAATGAGGTGATGTGAAACAGTGGTGGAGTGGGAGCTTTAGGTGGGGTGGTCAGGTATATTTTCTTGGAGGAGTTGGCATTTAAGTAGAAACACAGATCAGAAGGAGCTTGGCAGAAGAGAGCAGGTACAGAAGCTTGAGTAATGGAATGAGAGCAGAACTAGCTGTAGAGTAGCAGGAACAATTCAGAGGGGAAGTCAGAAATCAGGACATGTGGGAACTTGCCAAGAATTCTGGATTTCATTCTACCTTCCTCTTCATTCTTACGTTACTTAAAAAGCATTTCCCATACCATTGCACATTTATTACATAAATATCCTTTTTATGATTGCGTGAGTCTCTCATGTGTATTAGTTGACTTCTGTCTCCAGTGATGGATATTTAGGTTGTTGACAACTTTTTATTATTATAATTAATATGGCAGAAACACCTTTATGCATTTTTAAGTGTTGCTTGTTTGAGGTTAGCTAATTAGGATAGGTTCCTAGGAGTGGAGTTACCTATGGGCAGATTGTGTTGTTTCCAAGGAGCTACCAATAAATAGAGTAGAGATGGAGGCCAGTATATCATTTTTTATTATTGAAAGTGCCCAAGTTAAAAGCCATGGCTTGGTGTGAGGGCTAAATGGCCCTCTTTATAGATCCCAGATTCAGGCTGTAGCAACAGGTTACTGACGGAACTGGTCTGGGCTGACTTCTCTCTGCAGTGCCTGGCCCTGGGCTTGTATGTCATGGAGGAGCTAGAGAGAGAGTACGATTTACGGGAGCAGGCAAGAGAAGAGTAGCAGACCAGAGCCTGAATCCCGTTATTCTTCCCAAGTTTATCAGCCAGTCAACTGCTCTATCTGCTTGGGGAAGAAATGAGTAAGGGAGCTGAGGGGAGCTGGGGTGACACTGAGTTTCCTTCCCTGGAAGGACAACAGCAGAGGGAAAGAAAGGTTCCAAGTGACCTCTTTGAAAGTTCTTGATATACATCATCTGGGACTCAATCCTCCTGGGTCCTTGTGAAGATATGGTCCAGTCGAAATGTGTTCAGGCTGTTCTTTTGTGATGTTTATGCATATCTGTTTCTTATATTTAAATATGTAAATAGGTTTCTTTGTAAATGTGTTACAATATAGTGCAAAGTGTAAGAATTGTATGGATTCTGTGTTTTATGACAAGTACACTGACATTCCTGGTACACGTTTCCCTGAGTTATATTTTTAGCTTTATAGAATAATACTATTTTTATACCCATCATTCTTTGTTTTGGTTCTGTCTGCTCAGCTCTTTTAGAAGTATAGTATTTCATTTCAACTTTAACTCCTGAATTGCCATAGCATTTCCTGGACACAAGGCTTTCATAATCAGAGCTCTGTGTTCAACCAAGTATTCTCTTGTCTAATTTTTTTAAAAATGATCTTTTCTTATCTCATGTGTCTAAAGTAAAAACTATTATTAATTTCTCAGTGGCCTAGTAGATTAGCATGTTCTCTTAGTAATAATTTCCTTAAATGAGAAGAAGGAGCCTAAAATAGGTAATTGGCAGAGTGGGACTGAAGCACCCTCCAATTCTTTGGCTTTGTGAAGGGCAGTGAACTTTGAATTTAATCAATACTAATAACGAGTAAGAAAATGTGATCTCTGAGAATTTCTGCATCTCTGAGAATCGGTATGATTGGCAACATCGTGACTTTATCTCTTTTATGTCATAGTCTTTTTTTGCTTAATTTGGCATTAGCATCAACTAATGGCTTTGAGGTTCTTTTAAAACTCACGGATTATAATGGAATAAGCTCTACTTGTGCAACTGAGAGAACTCCTTGTCACACAACACTGGATGACAAAGTAAAGATATTTTAGAAAGATGTGGGAAATGTTTTTTTTTGTTAGTATTGTGAACTATGTCATCTCAATGGGTAGTAGAACACCATTGAAAATAAGCCCATTTAACTGCTATTGCACTGAAGTGTCCCTCATGGGAACCGTCTTGCACGGGGCAGAAGTGGGGCTGGAGTGGCATGTGGAGACTGCATCCAGAGCTGACCTCCCAGGCCTGTGACTGCGCAGGCGGAATAAAGTGCACAGATTTATGGTTCTCCTGTTTTAAGTGTCTCCCGAGACCATAAAACATTCCATAATTTCCCTTGTTAAATGTTCCAACGATAAGCCACTGGTTTTTATTAGCCTAAACTAAAACTAAATTGATTAGAAATCTTGCATGTAGCTGCGACAGCTTATAATAAGGTAAAGAATTTTTTCATTGGTAAAGAATTCTATGAGTCCTTTCTTATTGAACCATCACAAAAGACCCAAATACGACAAATTAATCTTAGACCCTGACGTGCCTATTGTGGTGGCGGCATTTCTTTTTCACTTTTGTTCCGTGCGGTTGTATTTGTCTTGGAGTCAGTGAATAATTAATGTTAGTGATTAATAAGATAATGACTGTGTTTTGAGTGGATTTGGATGGATGAAAGAGACCACAGGGATCTCTGTTTTTGTGTGGTTGGCTCAGTATGCCAGGGTTTAGTGCTGATAATTATATCCTTTGAATAGTCACCATCAGGTTGAATGAAAAGCTGTAGTGAATGACAGCTTATAATAGAGTCAGATATTCTGTAGAAAGAGGTAGAACCCAAGCACTTTATCTCAAAACGTTCCTTAGTAAAGTGTCAGCTTTCTGTGGTGACTAGAAAGAGAAACAGAGGATGGCTCAAATTATTTGGGGCCTGAATAATTGCAAACTGTTCTTTCCTGAGGAGGTGACAGAAAACTGAGGGGGACCCCAGTGCATACTGCTGTGTTTCTTACCTGCCACACCTGTGGTTTTTTTCCCGTTTCATATTTGCTTTGAACACTGTAGCAGAGACTTTGGGTTGAACTTTTTTTTTAGCTGTCTTAAATGTGGTAAATGAAATGCACAGAGAATAAACACTTTCACTTAATATATTCAGGGTAGTTTGGGGCGAAAATGAAGTGTACTTTTAAATAATTATTTGATAAATAGACCCGGCAAAAGAAATATCCATCACATCAGGATTGTTCTAGTAACAGGTCTGTGGTTTGAGAGGTCAGAAATGTAATGGAGATACAGCACTTACTTTGACCTGAAGGCAGGGTCTTTCCTTTTCTCTTTTCTTTCCTCTTTTCTTTTCTTTTCTTTTCTTTTCCTTTCCTCTTCTTTTTTCTTCTCTTTTCCTTTCTCTCTTCTCTTCTCGTTTGTTTTCTTTTCTTTCCTTCCTGCCTTAGTAATGTTGCCTATAGGTGAACATTGTGGGTGTCAAATATAGATTTGACATCTCTCACAGAGCTGAGCCAGTCTATGAATTAGTTCCTGAATGTGTATGCTCCTGCATAACAAGCTGATTCATATCCCTTCATTGTCCATTTTAATCCCTCTGCCTTTAACTCTATAGGCAAGTGAATATAAGTTATTATTCCAGTCCACTTCATGGAAAACAAAGAAACATAAAAAAGCACCCACTGCATGGACCTAATTTATTAATTTTTACCTATAATGGGAGAATTAGTTTGGATAATCTACTTAAGGAGTTACTCATATTTTTTCTAAATGTTTCTAATTATATATTCACTATGCTTGAACTTCTTTGCTTTTTTTATACATTGTGCATATAACCTGAAGGTGTTTAACATGATGAACATTAACTAAAAAGATTGTATTTTTCAGTGCCCACCAAATCTTCATAAGCAAGATGGATATGCATGCAATCAAAATCAGGTATGCTTGGCTATTCATT
>VMDR010019676.1:0-18184 GCA_007922815.1 Macrotus californicus | reverse complement strand
TCATGTAAAATCCTATGTTTGATTACTGTAAGCAGCTCAAGTCCATTTGAGTTGGTGGTTTATCAATAATGAGTATAAATCATGTATGATTTAGTAGAAAAACCTTGTTGGCTTGAAGAAGAATCCAAGGTGGAAATTCAGAATGTGAGGATAGATAGAGAGCACATGTTGAAACAGTGTCCACTGCAAGGGCTGGTATTCTGAATGGGAGAGCAAGAGCAGTGGTCAGGTGAATAACCAGAAAGGAAATGGCCTTTCTATTAACAACGAGTGTATAGTGGGTGCTGCTTCCATGTGTAACACCCTGTAAATCTTACAGCAGAGCTTATGAAGATATTTATGTTAGTTATAACTATAACCTGATTTTGAGATTGTTTGTCCTCACACTGCTTATGAAGAAGGTTTTTCTTCCTAAGATATTACCCACAGACATGTGGCTATGCAGTCCCAAGTGCTGCTGTGATTATGTCTAACTCTGATGAAATATTTAAAGGTTTCTTAACAAGAAGTAAAGCCCTGGGCATTCTGTTAGAAATGTGAAATTTATATTTTTTGCGGGAATCTTATGGGGAAAACAGATCTTATGGGAAAAACTGATTGTATTTGTTATACCAATAACCACAGAAATAGAGAATTGAAAACGTATACAGACATATTTATCACAGATGGAAACATTTCGAGTCGCATATCCTCTGTAGTAAGCCTTCAACCAGCTTCTCCTGGGCTCATTGTCATTCAAAATTAAAAAGGAGCTATGACTTTAAAAAATTAGGTTATTCTTCAGTTAGATTTCCAAATTGGAAATCTATCTGAAAAAATAGTGAAAGAAAACGTCCCTAATTTGGTGAAGGAAATAGACATGCAAGTCCAAGAAGCACAGAGAGTCCCAATTATGATGGATGCAAGAAGGCCCACTCCAAGACACATCATTATTAAAAGGCCAAAGGTTAAAGATAAAGAGAGACTCTTAAAAACAAGAGAAAAGAAGCTAGTTACTAGAAGGTTGCTAGATGGGAGGGAAGAGTGGGAGAATGGGTGAAAAGGTGAGGGGATTAAGAAGTATAAATAGATAGTACAGAATAGCCATGGGGATGTAAAGTACAGTATAGGAAATGGAGCAGCCAAAGAACTTATACACATGACCCATGGACATGAACAATGGTGGTGGGATTGTCTGAGGGAGTGGGGGTACTGGGTGGAGGGGGCAAAAGGGGAAAAATCAGGAGAATTGTAATAGCATAACCAATAAAATATAATTAAAAATAAAAAATAAAAAGTTCCTAGGAAAAAAAATTAGGTTATTCTTGATTGCTTCAGAAAGAACTGTGAGTTTGGTGGCAAGTTCAATTAACAACTTTATTGCCATGGCAGTACTCTAAAGAAACATTTAAAAAAGTTTTACCCAAAAGCCACCTTCAAAATAATTTTAGGATTAAGAATAATCTTAGGATGTGTGGTTTAAAAAATGCAATTTCCAGACATTATTTCTGTCCCACCTCCCACTGCCGCCAATGAAAGAGAGTCCTGCAGGCTGCAGGGAGAGCTGGTATATTGCTGGTACTTTAGTTACTAAATTTTGAAAATATTCCTCAAGAAATATGATTAATTTGGGCAGTGACCTTGAAAAATGAAAAGAATTTTAAAATAGCTATAGAGAATACTATTAATTTTTCAATTTAGAGATTAAAGGGTTTTTTTCCCTAAAATACTTATCACAGGAGTGGACTAGAAGAAAGATAGAAATAATTGTATTTGTTGGAAGAGCAGATGGGTTCATGGGGAGGATAGCAGGGAAAGAGAATCGCGATAAGTTACCAAGAGTGGTGTGGAGGCAATGGGAAAGCACAGGGCCTTCGGGTCAGTTCCACACCTGCTGAAAGGGGGTGCAGGCTTGTGGCCCGGAAGAAAGGGAGGGTGTTCAAATCACATTGACTTGGAAATAGCAGCATGTGTCTTAACCCTTGTGTATCTCCGTAGCTTCATTTGTCAAATGGAAATAATATATGAAAGTAAAATTTTAAAGTATATACACTCTTCTGTTATAAATTCTTTATTTTATGTCTCCTCTCTTCTTGCTTGGATAGACATGTAAACAGATTGGCTCAATATGGAATTAGTTTTTAATATGAAAAAGTATAGGTGGGTCTGGGCTGCAGCCCTGTGTTATTCCGTGTTATTTTATTTTCATTAGGAAAATGTCTTTTTACATTTAAAAATGTAATTTACCTCTGTTACACTATATTCGCAGGTAGAGTAGTCCCAGACATCCTCACAATCTATATTTTATATGGTTTTCTGAGTAAACTGTTTTCATCTGAAGTCTGGTTTTGACATTTACTGGTTGTATGATCTCAGCAAACCTCTTAAAAAGTTACTTTTATCATCTATGAAAACACCTATTGTGGACATTAAATGAGAATACGTGTATTTTAAATGTACACCTGGAATGTTAAACACAATAAAAATGAGTCCCCCTGCCATACCCAACGCTTGCTCTTGGGCTGTGGTGGTGTTCCACGAAGGCGTGACCTGCAGTGGAACAGGTGTCTGGCTCCGGTGCTATTCCTACATCCCCACCACACCGTCCCACAGGAGAGCCTGCGTCATAGCAAGTGAGGCTTACTGTGGTCTTATTAGCACCAGTGCTGTGAGTAAGTGGTATTGGGATAATACATAACGACTCAGTTCATCCTTGTTTTGGGGGGTTTTTGGTTCATCTTTTAGAATAAAATTTAAGACTAAGTTTAGTTCACTGAAAGTGTATTCAATTAAAGCTACAATAGTTCAGGTATAGTCAACTCTTTCTAAATAAGTTAACATCATTTATATATTCATAATGCTTTCACCATAAGCATTTAAAATAGATTAGAGACCTGTGCCAGTAAAATACATATACCCAAAAAGACTGTTAAATTGGAAATTAAAATGATAAAAACTATGTAGGAGGAGCAAACAAATGTACTAATAACTTAAGCTAATAAAGTTGTTGGTATTGAGTATTAACTTTAGTTCCTGTGTTCCTAGATAAGTAACTGCTTATTTTCCAACTGCCCAAAGGAACAGCAAGGATTGATGATTACCATTATGCATCTCATTCACCTGAGGGTTTCTGAGGTCTGATGATGTGTAAGCCACAGTGCTGGGAATCCTGGATGCAGCCAAGGTGACAGAGGCAAAGTGGCAAAGCTCAAGGGAAAGTTCCACATGTGGGCGTTGGGCAGTAAATGGAAAGGCAAAGCAAGGAGTCTATGCAAGGGATTGACATCTTTGGGTTTATGCCAAGGAGTGTGTCCTTGGCTTTTTGTTTGCTGGTCTAGTTCTTAAATGTTTGTTTTCCCAGTCGTCAGTCACTCATGCATATGATGTTAGTACTATCAGGAAGCATCACTGTCCACTTAAGGATATGAACTTGAGACAGCAGTTAATTCAGTTACCTGACCTTTGTATTCCAGTTTATCAAAAGCTGAGCAAGAAGGATCTATATGTTTATGCAGTTATTTCAAACCCAAATATGTGAAAAAATTATAAATATGAATGTAGTGCTGGAGATGATTTGATTTTCAGAATGATCTTTGCTTTAAGAAAGGACTTTGTAAATATTCTTTTTTTAAAATATATTTTATTGATTATGCTATTACGGTTGTCCCATCTTCCGCCCCTCCCCTCCGCCCTGCATACCCCTTCCCCCACACACTCCTCCTCTTTAGTTCATGTCCACAGGTCATATATATGAGTTCGTTGGCTTCTACATTTCCTATACTATTCTTAACCTCCCCCTGTCTATCTTCGACCTACCATTTATGCTTCTTATTCCCTGTACCTTTTCCCCCTCTCTCCCCACCCACTCCCCTGATGATAACCCTCCATGTGATCTCCATTTCTGTGATTCTGTTCCTGTTCTAGTTATTTGCTTAGTTTGTTTTTGCTTTTGTTTTAGGTTCAATTGTTAATAACTGTAAGTTTGTTGTCATTTTACTGTTCCTATTTTTGATCTTCTTTTTCTTAGATAAGTGCCTTTAACATTTCATATAATAAGGGGGTGGTGATGACGACCTCCTTGAACTTGACCTTATCTGGGAAGTACTTTTTCTGCCCTTCCATTCTAAATGATAGAGTTGCTGGATAGAATAATCTTGGATGTAGGTCCTTGCCTTTCATGACTTGGAATACTTCTTGCCAGCCCCTTCTTGCCTGTAAGGTTTCTTTTGAGAAATGAGCTGACAGTCTGATGGGCACTCCTTTGTAGGTTACTGTCTCCTTTTCTCTTGCTGCTTTTAAGATTCTCTCTTTATCTTTCATCTTGGGTAATGTAATTATGATGTGCCTTGGTGTGTTCCTGCTTGGGTCCAACTCCTTTGGGACTCTCTGAGTTTGCTTGACTCCCTGGAAGTCTATTTCCTTTGCCAAATTAGGGAAGTTCTCCTTCGTTATTTGTTCAAATAAGTTTTCAATTTCTTTTTCTTCCTCTTCTCCTTCTGGCACCCCTATGATTCGGATATTGGAATGTTTAAAGACATCCTGGAGGTTCCTAAGCCTCTCCTCGTTTTTTTGAATTCTTGTTTCTTCATTGTGTTCTGGTTGAATGTTTCTTTCTTTCTTCTGGTCCACACCATTGATTTGAGTCCTGTTTTTCTTTCCATCACTGTTGGTTCCCTGTACATTTTCCTTTATTTCATCTAGTGTAGCCTTCATTTGTTCATCTAATTTGTGACCAAATTCAACCAAGTCTGTGAGCCTCCTGATTACCAGTGTTTTGAAGTGTGCATCTGATAGGTTGGCTATCTCTTCATCACTTAGTTGTATTTTTTCTGGAGCTTTGATCTGTTCTTTCATTTGGGCCATTTTTGTTGTCTCGGCACGCCTGTTACATAGTAAGGGGCGGAGCCTTAGGTGTTCACCAGGGCGAGGCAGCTCCATCGCTGCGTTGTGACGCTGTTTGTGGGGGAGGGGTTCTAGAGGGAACAATGTCACTTGCTCCACTCTCTGCCGGTTTTCAGTGACTTTCCCCGCTACCCACAGTCAAATTGGGCCCTTCTGGTGCTGATTCCCGGGTGGGTGGGTTTGTGCACATTCTAGGACCCTGTGGGTCTCTCCCGTGAGCTCTCCTGTGAGTCCCGGAGTTTCTCCCACTGCTGCCACCTCAACCCCCACAGGGGTTTTCAGTCAGAGGCTTTGCGGCTTTATTTCCCTGGGCTGGAACTCTGGGTTGCGGGGGTCTGTCTCGCTCCCCAGTTTTTACTCCCAGTTTATCTGCACGTGGGTGTGGGACGGCTCGATCCGCCAACAGCCACCTCGCCCAGTCTGCCAGCTGCGCCTTGCCCACCCTGATCGACAGCCACCGCCCTGCGGAGAGTCCTCTCCGGCGAGTCCTCTCCTCCCCGGCTGCCTGTCTCCGCCCCTCCTACCCGTCTGGATGAACGTTTCTTCTTTAATTCCTTGGTTGTTGGACTTCCATACAGTTCAATTTTTCTGTCAGTTCTGGTTGTTTTTTGTTTTAAAATTTGTTATTGTCCTTCTTTTGGTTGTGCGAGGAGGCACAGTGTGTCTACCTACGCCTCCATCTTGGCCGGAAGCCCCCTGTAAATATTCTTAAAATGCCAATCTCCTCCATTAATTTGACCATCTGGTTAGAATTCTTAAAATTAGATTTTTACTCCAGAGATATGAAAACTTCAAGATAGGGGAAACATCTGTCATAAAGATGGTCCAGAGATATGAAAACTCCAAGATAGGGGAAACATCTGTCATAAAGATGGTCCAGAGATATGAAAACTCCAAGATAGGGGAAACATCTGTCATAAAGATGGTCTGGGTACAGGTTCTCATTATATATTCCAAGTTTAGACTGCCTTTGCAGGGGAGCATCTCATCGTGGGGTTAACGGGAGTAGTTTGGATTCCCGTGCTTGCTTTCGCTGTAAGTGATTATACACAGACCTGGAAAGGATATTGTAACATTTCTTAATGAACATAAGGTAAAGTGTTGTACAGAGTACATAAAAACATTGTATCAGCTTTCAAATTTTTTTTTAAGATGTTACCCTTTTACCTTTTAGTTTTAGACTCAGTTTTACAGTAGGATTCCCAGGTGCAGGCTCAGTACCTAAAATAGAAAGGCCTTACTCTGTGACATAGAATCCTGCTGGAGCATGTGACCTGTCTTGTTTGTGCTTAGAGGGTGCCTGCTTGCTTTTGAAACATAAATAATTGCACTGAAAACTCAGAAGGATATTGAAATTAGATAGGTTGAAATATTAAAACTTGAGAAAAATATTTCTTTAAATTTTTTCTTCACCCCATTCATTATACACACATGAACTTCTTTTTACTGGTAAATTCAAAGAAACTAACATCATTCTAGAAAGCACTGTCAGTTTTGCCTTTCACACCTGGAATCCTTGGTTGCCCGGTACTGACATACGATGCAGCCCGGCTGTGTCTGGAGTGCTGAAACATCGGAATGAGTAAAATACGGTATAAGATCAGAAAAGCTCCATATGACAGCAGCTGAATGTAGAAATGTTTTAAATCAGTTAACTTTAATGAAATACCATTTACAAATAGTAAAATGTACAGATTTTATGTGTTCATTTTGATAAATTTTGAAAAATGTGTATCTTATAGAACCACTACTGCAATCAAGATTTGGAATATTTTCACACTACAAAATGTTCTTTTGTGCTTCTTTGTAGTCAGTTCCATTCCCCACCCCCTCCCAGATAACTGTGGGTTCAATTTTTGTGCCTGTTGTTAAACTTTATATAAATGGAATCATAGAATATTCATTGTTTTGTGTCTGCCCTCTTCTGTTCAACATGGTTTGTTTGATGCATACATATGTGGGTATTTTTTTAATCGGTGACTAGCATTCACTTTAGGTATATACTATACTTTTAGTGAATGGATAGTCACCTGTTGTTGGGCGTTTGGTTGTTTGGGGGTCTTGGCCATTAGGAATGAAACTGTAAGGAACACTTGTTCACACAGGTTCGTATTTTCATCTCCTTCATGTGGAATGCTAGGAGTTATAGAGTTGGTACGTATTTAAATTTATAATGAAGTAGCAAAACGTTTTCTAAAATGATTAGATAATTGTACAGCCATACTCCCCAACATTGTATGGATATTCTGGGAGCTCCACAGCCTCACCGATAATTGATATTGTCAGTCATTTAATGTAAATCATTCGAATGGCTACACAGTAGTGTCTAATTTTGTTTCCTCTGATGAATAGTGATGTTGACAGTTTTTTAATTTGCTTATTGATCATTCATGAGTCTTCTGTTTTCAGAGAATCTATTAATCTTTTGCCCATTATTTATTGACTTTTTTGTCAAATTTTTGTCAGGTAAATGCATTATAAATGTCTGTAGCTTGCTTTTCCTTTTTAATTAATAATCATTTGAAGAACACAAGTGTTTGATTATGACGAAAATTGAATTTGTTTAACCACGATTCCTGTCCCATTCTCTCTTTCTCTCCTCCTTCTGGACCCAAATACATGTGTATTAGGCCTGTTGACATTAGCTTGCAACTTCCTGAGGTTGTGCTTATTTTTAAAATATTTTATTGTGTGCACTTTCACTTAATAATTTCTGTGAGTCTGTTTGTGAGTTCATTCACCCATTTCTCTGCCATCTTCAATCTATTATTGAGCCCATCTAGAATTTATTTTTATTTCAAACATTTTACTTTTAAGTTGTAGAACTTCATTTGTTTGTCTTTTATAGCTTCTATATTCCTGCTGAGATTCGCTATGTGTTCACTCATTAAGACCATTTTTCCTTTTGAGTCCTTGAACATATTTTAATAGCTACTTTAAAGTTGTTGTCTGCTGATTACAACGTCTGGGTCATCTCAGGGTCTCTTTCTATCAACTGCATTTAAATTATTTTGTAATTATTTTGTCTAACATAATATAATAATAAGCCAGAATCTAATATCCTTTTTAAACTTTCCCCTGGATAAAATGCTGCTGAGTTGTTGACCCTTCTCCTTATATGTTCTTCATACAGATTTGTGATTTTCATGGCCAAAAAACCTTTCATTGAATAGATATATCATAATATAAGATAAAGAATGGTATTTATAATATTATAGCTTTTAAAGTTTTATTTTGCACAATTAAAATTTTATTTTTTAAAAAATTTAAAAGCTATAAAATTATGAATATACATCACATTTCAACAATTGATGCCTCTCAGCATGCAATTCCATTGGTGTATGTCTCTGTTTTTATATACATGTCTCTTTATGTTTCTCTCCTCAAAGTCTGGAAAGAGCCAATGAATTAGAAACTGCACGAGGATACTACACTCTGTCCTTTCAAGTCATATCTCAAGGGTCCTTCTAAAAGTGACAGAGTTAGTGCTTTCACACCTGGGTAACTGAAGTTCTGCTTGTGAAGTTCATATGCAGAACTGCCACAAGCTGTCCCATGGTTGATGGGTTTGACTGCATTTTAAAATTAACTGTGGCTCACACTCACCTGCTTACTTGCATGTTGTCTAGTAGACTGTTATTCTGTATTGGACATTGTGAATGACAAGTATACACAGTTGGGAGTATTTTTCTTCCATCAAAAAAGAGAGAGTTTGTTTTATTAGAGTTAATTATTGGGGAGTATTCTTAATCTTGTTGAAGGTTGATTTTAGCCTTTTTTAGGGATGGTCTACAATAGCTCTTACAGTGGCATGGTTCTTACTTCCAAAGTACAACCTTTTTGGTTTCTCAGTCGAATTTTCAAGGAATTATTGAGGTCTTTACACTCTGGTCTCTCCATTCTCCCAGTAAAGTGTGAGCTGTTTTACTCGCAGCTTGTGCCAGCTGCTCTCTGCTTAGCTTCCCCAAGTCTTACCTTGCACATGTGTAGTCCAGCCTTTGGCCCCCGTCTTAGAAATAACCCCACAGACTTCTAGATAGTAACTCTATCTTCTCTATAACTTTCTCCACCAATTGCCAGCTGCTTTATCAGCTATGAACAGTAATCTCTGTCCCCTCAGCACGGTGTAACTGCTTTGTTTGTTTCTCCTCCCTGTGCTGTTATCAGCAAATTGTCTCCTCGCTGATGTCCTGGCCTCAGCTGGGTGTACTTAGCTATCACATTTCTGTGTTGCCTATTGTACAAAGTCTAAACACAGCTACTTCATATATTTTGTCCAGTTTTATAGTTGTTACTGTGAAAGAGCACTCTGTCATGTCTAGAAGCCTAACCTGGTAGAAATATTCTTTTGAAAGTTATTTCTAAGATCATTGGCTCTCAAACTTTCACAGATACCATATTCACCTGGAGGACTTGTTAATACACAGATTGTTAGGCCCTGCTCTTTAGGATGTCTGGTTCAGTAGGAATGAGTTGCGGCCCAAGAATCTGCATTTCTAACATGTGCCCAGGTGATGCTGCTGCTGCTGATCTGGGAACCACACTGAGAACAACTTGCTTAGAAAGAGGGATCTTGAGAAAAATATTGAGACTCATTTGGGACTTAATACACACAATTTTTCTTTCTTTTTATTTTCCTGGTCTTGTGCCCTGAAAAATAAATTTATATTTTAGTTGGTTTATTGTAATGCTAGGCATCTTTATATTTTTATTTAAAATATGATTTTCTAAGTTTGGAGTTTCTTGCATTGAGCAGGACATGTTCTCCACTTAATTGATCGTCAGAAACAATATATGAGAATAAATAGTTATAAAATAATGAACTGTGATCACTTTTATTTTTTGCCTGCACAAATAAATATTTTTATTCAATATAAATCTTCTCAAACATGGAATTTAATAAGTTCCAAAACTAAGCATTTAGTTTTTATTTGAGAAATTGAACTTTATTTCAATTTAACTATTCTGAGACCTGTTTGTATATGTGTATCGTGTGTGTGCATGTGTGTTGTGTGTGTATTTTGTAGGTAAGAGGCAAAACAGTGATAACCGGCAGGATTGCTGGACCTGGGTCGTACCTCTTCCTCAGGTTTTCCCAAAGCTTGTACTTCATAGCTATTAAGATAACTATTAGTTTGTCTCACTCAGTAGCACATTTTATCTGCTCTCTTTGCCTCTGTTGTTCCAATGACTCTCCCTCTCCTTATTTTTTAAGATTTTGAAATGTATTGCTTCCTTTTACACTAATTTATTCATCCCCTATCTGTATAAGGCTTGTACTGATGTCAAATGGTGACTCTTATTGCTGCTGATGACATGGTTCTTGGCACTGGCTACCGGGACAGGGAGTATCCTTACAGCATTTCTTGGTTTGGGAAATTGATTGGTCTTATTTCTTCAAATTCTAATCAATCCTGAACAATTTTATTTGTTTACCAATTTCTTTAAATTCTTAGAAAAAATGGTACAATAGACTTTGCTCACTACAGTAGAAGGATAGCACACTTTAAATATTGTTTCAGCTGTAATGTGTGATTAATAAAATTTCATTCAAAGTTTTGGAGAGCTGTTTTCCAATGCTTTGATACAGGGATAGTGAAATACTATTAAATACTAATTATTCAACAGGTTCATTTTGATGGCTGGGACCACAAATACGACTACTGGATGGATGCAGACAGCCCTGACATTCACCCTATTGGATGGTGTGATGTAACAGGGCATCCTCTAGAAGTGCCATATCGTGAGTATTTTGTCTTTGTTGCTGCTTTTCAAATACTTAGCCTGAATTCTTACCTTAATGCTGTTTCTTCATGTCATTATAAGTATCTGAAAGCTAAATATCAGATAGGTGAATTGATGAACCATTACTCTAGCTACACTGAAAGCCTATTACTCTCAATTAAGCCTCAAAGGGCATGTTTCATATAAATGAAAACTTATAGTCATTAAGAAATTATTTTGATAGTATTATGTTAAAGAATCTTCATTTTGTTCATTTTAGTTTAGAAAACAAAGCCAGGCCTAAATCCATCTAATTTGGCCATTGCTTTTAGCTGAAGTATGTGTTAGTTTTTTGAACATTCCATCTTAATTTTTGATAGATTTCAGAATGTTTTAGAAAAAAACAAATATTTTAAATTTCAGCAATTAAAAATAGTTGTACAAATTTTATAAAACCCTTTATTATATTTCTATGTTTATTATTTCTGTCTTTCAAACTACTGAAAAGTAAGGAGAAAATTAACCACTCTAAATTCTAATGGACCTCATGCCAAAATATGTTATTCGTCTATCTGAAGGGTTCTTCTGATCAGAAAGGCTCATGGGTAATAACTAGTTTTAGACACATGTGCAGGCACTCCCCATTCTTGTTTGTTTTGTTCCTTCACTGCTTCTGTTGCCCTCCCTTTGGCATCTCGAGATGAAACTAGTGAGTTACTCTGTTAATGAAGATATCTTACATTGAGCTAGCCCCAATGATGCTTGAACCTTAAATCTAAAAGGGCATCTTTGAAAGAATTTCTTAACTTCTTGTATAAATGAGAAGGATCCCTGAAAAAATGACAAGCATTTTTACATTTTCCTAGGTTCTTTAAAAACCACAAAGTCCGTAAGGTACAGGTCCTTATGTAGCCTGCAGTGCATCATAAGCGTGGGATCGGTATACAGAGAGTGTAACACAGGGGACACCATGCTCAGTACATGTGGGAGAAAAGTGTAAGCATTTGTGCTTTGTGGTTCCTTTGATCCTACTTTTTATTCTCTCAGATTTCACACCCACCATGCCAAGGAAATGGTTCTTTATGTTAACTACCCCCAACACCCACATGCACCCCTCAGTCTCTCATCCCAGTAACTTTCTCAAGTAGGAATGATTTAAACAAGAGGTAGGGATGGATCATTTCAGGTATAGCGATGGTTCTCTTCACTCCACCTCACCCGTTACCAGCTGCTTTGTCAAGCTGCTTAACTGACTTCTTGACCTGAATGTTTCATAAGCACCCTGAAGCCTATCGGATGCTTATCCAAATCTGAACGTCATCCCAAACCAAAGCCTTGCTTTTCTGTTGTTGTTCCTACTTGCTTCCAAAGCTTCTACTTCTTATTCAGAGTTATTCTGGACTCTGCTCCCTCCTTACCCCTTCCTTACCCCACACATACAACCAGTAATTATGGCTGCTGATTCTCTTTCTCAGTTTTTCCAGAATCTGTCTTTGACCTCTACTCCTCCCAACACCATTGCAGTATTTGCAGTCTCATCATATTTAGAAATGATTGTACAGATGTGTTACACAGATCTTCCCAAAGAGCCTGGAATGGATCTAAAATTTCAAGTTCTAGGAGGCAATATAGCCTGATTGTTAAAAGTGTAAAATGTGGAGTCAGAATGCTTGAATTTGAATGTCAGTTTTTCTGCTTGCTGAGCTGTGTCTATTTCCTCATCTATTTAATGGAGGTAATATTAGTATGTCTAGCTCCTATATTTATAATAATAAAATATGGTAAATATATGTATAATACTTCAAAAATTACCTGACCCATAGTATGTGCTCAATTAATGTTAGCTGCCATCAGGAAATTGCATAACATTCTATAGATTTTCATTTTTATATAGAACTGTGTAAATTATTAAGGATTCCAAAATTTGAAATTGTGCTAAAATTAAAATCTGAGTTTTCAAAACATTCAATTTTTTTTGAAGTTTGACTTCCATGTGTTGGCAATATTACAAGATTCCTGTTTGGCATACTCACACCCAGGTGATTGGAATCCCTGTGATTTGGGGGGAAGATCGCTTGTGATTTGCTGTCTTCAGTTGGTTATGATATTCGGTTACTGCTGTGCTTCTTTTGTGTTATAAATTTGTTTGGATTAATCATTATTAATATGGTTTATTATAGGTTACTCAGTTAAACCTGTGATTTATAATTATTCATCTGTTTAAATACCTAGACTTTAAGACATGCTTATGATATGGTCCAATATATATCATTTGTGCCCCTATTGTTAAAGCAAAAATACACAAAATCACATGCATATGCACACACCACTCTGCTCAAAATTTATTTATTTGTCACTGAGTTCTTTTCCCACTGGAAAGTAAAAGCAAAGGGTTGGTCTAGGTACCACAACGGAATAAAGTTTGAAAGTCTGGAGCCGACTGTTGTAACAGGTTCACTCATGACTCTTTTTCTCATTTCTTCCTTATAATAGTTTGTATGAAACCCAAATCTTACCTCGTTTTCCCCATAATCATAATATCCAGTAATTTACAATATCCAGTCACTAAGGCCTGATATAGAAGTTCTTGAAACCCTAACTGGTGATTGTGAAGACCTCTGGAACAGGAGAACTTGAATGTGCCCACTGAGCTGGGTCGAGTGCCAGTTTGTATGGCCAGGTGATGACAGATTCCTTGTAGTGGCCATTCCCAGGCACAGGTGCTCACCTGCAGGTTGCCCTGTCTCCCCCAGCCAGATGAAATACCTTTTCTCATGCCATGAGGACACAGTCTGTCTGTGTTTTCTAATGTGTAGTACTTCATGGTGGGCTTTTTCTGCAGCTAGAATCAAAATTAAACACTTAAGATGTAGCATTATTAAGTTGTCAAGATCTTTCTCTCATACTTTGTGTTCCATGAATGTCCTTAAAAAGATATAAAAAATCAGAACCAAAGACACCATGCCTGCTATGGTCATCTACTTGATTTCTTCTCAGCAATCTTTTCAGTCACATCATTTGGAAACTATAGTCCCAATCACATTTGCTGTTAAATTTCTTCAAATAGAGCTCATTTTTTCTTTTATTGTTAATTATCCGCCCATGTGTTACCTACTCCATGGGTCAGTAGGATGTCTAATATCTCTTGCTCTGGAAATTAACCAAGTTTGAGAATATGATCAACTTTGGAGTTAGAAAAACTTGGATTTAATTTCTATTCTGCTCTGACTCTGTGCCTTTGGGCAAATTCCTTTACTTCTGGGACTTGCAAGCTTGTGAGATTAAATACCTTAATGTCCGATTTTGGTTGTCTGAGGCACAGTGGCCCTCAGTAAATAGTAGGGCTGGGGTGAAGAGCACGGGAACATTTGCTTCCCATGTCACCCTTTTTCTTCAATGGTCCAGAAAACTGGGAGTTGGCTTTATTTCCTAAAACTTACACAACCAGTATGGCTTTTTCATATGCACTTGTTATAATTACACATCCATAAAAGGGTTGCTGGTCTCTGAGCGAATATTGAATAACAGGACAGGTCAAAACATTTACAATTATTGAATAGGCTTAGGATAATCAGGCCCTATAAGCCCTGTTAAACTAAGAACTAAGGAACTATGCTGTTCTTTTAAAAGAAAAGTCTGTGTATGTCATGGCAGTTCTGTACCCAGTTCCGAAGTGTGGGTTTTTTCCTCACACAAGCAATTCTCTGACAACACCTGGCTGTCCTACAACTCAGCTCCTTTCTGATACTTTCTCCCTGAAGATAGCATCAAATTCCACAGGTGAAACACTCAGTCCCACAAGACTCTCCCTACTTCAGATGTCAAACAAAAGCCCAAGTTGTCACCTTTGCTTGTGAAAAACTGACTATAAATCATAGGTTTCAATGACCTCCTCCTTGGATTCAATTTATTTGCTTGAGCGGCTCACAGAACTCAGGAAACCAGTTATGAAGAGATACATAGGGTGAGGTCCTGAACTAAGGAGGTTCTGTCTTCATGAAGTTCGGGACCCAGCATGGTGGCACATGGATACGTTCTGATTCACTAACCTGGTAGCTCTCCAAACCCTCTCCTTTTGGGTTTTTATGGAGGCTTTATTACATAGGTGTGGTTGATTAAATCATTGTCCACTGGAGACTGAACTCAGTTTCCAGCTCCTCTTCACTCCTCGGAGGTCTACGGGTGGGACTTCAGGCTCCAACCCTGTAATTGCAGGGTCGGCTCCACAGGCAACCAGCCTTCATCCTTAGGAGCTTTCCTTAGTCACCATCTCATTAACATAACAAAAGACACTTATTACTGTCATCCCAGGAAATTCAAGGATTTTAGGAGTTCTGTGCCATGATGGGGATATTATTTCTTATTATCAATATCAATATCACAATTGCAAATAAACCACCAGTGAAATAAAATTATCTTCACTAAATTGCTCAGTAGCTAACTAGTCAAATAAAACGGACATAACTGATTCCAATAGGAACCTTCTCTCTTAGGCACGATTTACCGTTCCTTTGTCCCTGTTTTAGGCTGTGCTGCTTTCCTCTGGTCTCCTTTTGCCTCTCTTCTTAGTGTAGACTGAAGGCCCCTCTACCTCTGGGCAGGGTGTGTCTTCCCTGTGTCTAATCCTTCTAGTGTTTGGACCTAGAAGATGAAGTCATTTGCAGTCAAGAATCATGTCTTCAAAACTTTGTCTGATGTCCTTGGGGAGATGAGTTTCTCTTTAACCTCATCATCCTATAGTACTTTATCCTCTTTTCTTTGTTTTGTTAGAGTTACATTTTTTTCCCACTCTTGTGCCCAGAACTGTCCAGTGGCTTCTTGTCTAACACAGAGTTTGTTCCAAAGTTCTTCCTCTCACCCAGAAGCCTTCTGCAGTCCGGCCCCTGGAAGCTCCCAACAGAGTTCTGTACTTTTGTCCTTGCTCACTCGGCTGGTGGCATGGGCCTTGCGCTAACTCCAGTGTACCAGCACGCTTCCTTGTCTGCTTCTCCTGTTCCCTTGACTTGGAGCTTGGGGCCACTGTGTGCTCCCAAGGTTTGTTCAGAGGATACCTCCCAGAGATGCCTTCTCTGTGGAAGTTGTTTACTGACAACAGCCCAGCCCTTCTTTAGCTCCTTGGCTGCCTTTGTGTTTCTTAATGGCAGTTCTCATGGGCTCTTGTGGTATGATAAGCTTATTTGTTTCCCTTTTCATCCCTTCTCCCTTACTAGAATACCTCTCCCATGCTGACAGGGAAGTCACGTTGCTGCTGGCCCACTCCTTCCTACCTTCAGCTGGTGGCTCGGCCTGTGTTCTCCACACAGAGTAGGCCCTCAGTGAATATTTGTCTAATTTGTTTGTTGTTTTACTAACTTCCTACCTTTTACATGTAATTCATCTATATTTATTTCACCCTAGGTGCTTCTTCAGCCCCTGTTTAAACACGCTTTTAGAAATCATAGTTAAAAAGAATAAAATATTTGACCACATGGAAATGTTTTGTTAATGTTTTCAGTTAGGGATAGAAGTAATAAAATAAAAATATGACAGGTCTCAATGCCTCTAATAAGGGAGCTTTTGCTGGAGACAAAACCAAACCAAACGAGAAAACAATTTTTAATTGAATGCAGATTTGAATGCGCCACTTGGTAACTACTAGACTTTTCTCACCAAGTATGTGTAAAGTGTTTTTTCTGAAATGACAAGGAACCAATATGAAATGACAGGAGCTGGTGGGGTGTAGAGTGACATAGTGGGCTGCTCAGCCCTCCAGGGATAGTGCACCCAGGAGGGTGGCCTTTTCATCAGACGCGGCTGGCCTCACCATTGGTGCCATGGATTCCGAGCAACACCAACGTGAGAGGAGCAAACTGCTCTCTCAACCTAGGAATAAAAATCAGTAGATGTAGGAGAGAACATTTAATTTGTATTCTCAAAAAGCCCGAGACAACCTAGAAAAAGTGCTTTATCCTTGGGAGTCACCAAAGATGTGGTTGTGGAACATAAAAACTGACAGAATCCTCAGAGCTCTTCAGGTCCAACCTGTCACTCAGAGGCGTGGAGACAGTGTTTGCCTGGCTTGTTGGACACAAAGGTGGATTTCAGGCCCTGGTCAGAATGGACTCCCTGATTTGCCTGAACCCTTCACTGTGTACATACTTCCATAATCATGTAAGGCTCCCCTCCCTGTCACCCCTCTTTAGACGGGAAAGTGGGTGACCCAGCTGATGTGAGGTTCCAGCCTTGGAAAAGCCTGTGGAAGTGCTGAGTCATGACTTCCAAAAAGAAGTGACACCCTCTCTTCTGCATCAACAGCAGAGTTGCATGAGGCATGATGGGAAGAGGGTGGCAAAAAAATAAAAATAGGTGGCATTGCAGCACAGCCTCGTGCCCGGAGAGTCTGAAGTAATTGCACATCATTTGTGATAATCAGCAGCTCACAGGATGCACAGTTGTTTTATGGAAAAGGCTGATTGGGCCTTATCTTTCCATACAGAGGAATCCTTATTGGGCCTGGGAGGAGCCCTTGGGTTCATACTGAAGATAGTTCCCAAGTTGGATGGTCCTGGCTATTTGCTCTAGTCCCCAGATCTCTGTTTAAGAGGCTTTTGTATCTTGACCACAGGCTTCTGCTTACCTACCAGGCCTTTCAGAGACGCTGTGCCTCTTACTGAGATATAGAACTTCTGGTCCCTTCTGGGTCCCAGGCAAATTGTGCCTTAGGCTCATTAACTTGGCCATTGGCCACTGCTACATCATCACCTCCTGCCATGTAGGATCTTTTCCTAGAGATGTATGGCCATCCCTTAGCATACTAAAGGAAGCAAATAGCTGGCCCTCGCCCCAGCCTCATTTGGAGATTCCCTATTCACAAATAAATACTCCCCCCACCTTTATGTCATCCTAAAGTGGGGGGGATACAAGAAGAGAGGAAGAATGTGAGTACACACACCTCTGACCTACATGCCTTCATTTCGCCTCACATCTGCTTCATTCCTTTAAATTTCTTGAATGCAAATTCTTTCCACCCAGGGCTTTTGCATATGTTACCTTCTCTGTCCAGAATGGTCTGTATGCTCCTATAATAGAGGATTCTTTCTCACCTCAATCCATTTCAAGTGGTTTCTTCTGAGAAAGGCCTTCCCTGGCCACGTTATCTAAAAAATAGCCACCACTATTATTTCCTTTTCACAGCTTCCTTGTCTCCATAGTGCATAGCACAATATGTAATCGTTTTAATTGTCTGTCCCCTTGCTTTTTGTCCATTGTCCTCATGAGACAATAAGCTTCATGAATGAGGGTCAGTGAATGTTGTGTCTGTTGTGTCTGTCATCATTTCTCTAGTGTTTGGCTTCCAATAAATTTTTTTTTGTATTATTTTTCTATCTAAAAGTTGGTTAATCACTTACATCAAAACATGCATCTCTCTGCACTGGGCTTTTGCCTGCAATCTTTATGGAGTTGTAGCTACAGAATTAGTCTAGTCAAGACTAGTAGTAAAGAAATGGGCCAAACCCTCCTCATTACCAGCAAAGGAGACTTTCATAAATAGAAAATTGACAGGCAGATAAAGGAAATTTTCTACCTGTCTTTCATGTCT
>VMDR010019675.1:0-18174 GCA_007922815.1 Macrotus californicus | reverse complement strand
ATGGGCACTCCTTTGTAGGTTACTGTCTCCTTTTCTCTTGCTGCTTTTAAGATTCTCTCTTTATCTTTCATCTTGGGTAATGTAATTATGATGTGCCTTGGTGTGTTCCTCCTTGGGTACAACTTCTTTGGGGCTCTCTGAGCTTCCTGGACTCCCTGGAAGTCTATTTCCTTGGCCAAATTAGGGAAGTTCACTTCATTATTTGTTCAAATGTTTTCCATTTCTTTCTCTTCCTCTTCTCCTTCTAGCGCCCCTATGACTCGGATATTGGAACGTTTCAAGACATCCTGGAGGTTCCTAAGCCTCTCCTCGTTGTTTTGAATTCTTGTTTCTTCATTGTGTTGTGCTTGAGTGTTTCTTTCTTTCTTCTGGTCCACACCATTGATTTGAGTCCCGTTTTTCTTTCCATCACTGTTGGTTCCCTGTACATTTTCCTTCATTTCCCTTATCGTATCCTTCATTTGTTCATCTAATTTGCGACCAAATTCAACCAAGTCTGTGAACATCCTGATTACCAGTGTTTTGAAGTGTGCATCTGATAGGTTGGCTATCTCTTCGTCGCTTAGTTGTATTTTTTGTGGAGCTTTGATCTGTTCTTTCATTTGGGCCATTTTTGTTGTCTTGGCACGCCTGTTATGTAGTAAGGGGTGGAGCCTTAGGTGTTCACCAGGACGAGGCAGCCACGTCGCTTTGTAGTGATACTGCTTGTGGGGGAGGGGGCCGAGAGGGAACAATGGCGCTTGCTCCGCTCTCTGCCAGTTTTCAGTCACTTTCTGCACTACCCACAGTCAAATTGGGCCCTTCTGGTGCTGGTTCTGGTGCTGATTCCCGGTGGGAGCGCTTTTGTACACTTTAGGACCCTATGGGTCTCTCCAACGAGCTCTCCTGTGAGTCTGGGAGTTTCTCCTGCTGCTGCCACCTCAAACCCCACAAGTTTTCAATCAGAGGCTTTGAGGCTTTATTTCCCCTGAGCTGGAACTCTGGGTTGTGAGGTCTGTCTCGCTCCCCAGTTGTTCCTCCTGGTTTATCCTCATGAGGGAGTGGGACTCCCGGCCAGCCGCGCCTTTCCCGGATCCGCCAGCCACCGCCCCGCCACGTGAGTCCTCTCTATCCCTCCTACCGGTCTGGATGTGTTTCTTAATTTCTTGGTTGTTGGACTTCCATACGGTTGGATTTTCTGTCAGTTCTGGTTGTTTTTTGTTTTAAAATTTGTTGTTGTTCTTCTTTTGGTTGTGCGAGGAGGCACAGTGTGTCTATCTACGCCTCCATCTTGGCCAGAAGTCCCCTAGCCTACTTCTTGACTCCGCCTCTCTTACCAGTCTCCACAAAACTTCACTATATCCTCAGTTACAGCAGGTGCGTTCAGCTAGTGTTCAGGTGGTTCTCAGTGGGTATTCTATAATTTAGTTGTAATTGTGACAAGAGGTGAGTCCAGCATTTACCTATTCTTCCACCTTGACCAGAAGGCTTTGCTTCCTTTGTTTAAATTATGTTGATTGGGAAAATTGTTAGCTGCAGGTCTTTGCTCTTGAACTACTCAATGATCACTTAGTTGTCTGTGTGTTCTTGCCAAACTCTCCACATTGGCCTGAGAGAAAGAGTAAGAGAATCTGTTTGGGGCTTATCATCAGCCTGGACAGAACATCCTCATCTAGGGCACTGAGCTCTGTCAGATGGTTTCAAGTTGCCTTTTTATCTACTAATTCAAATGAACGAATGGTTTGCTCAGAAACACAAAACTGTACCTCACTATCTGTCTTCAAGTAACAGGTCACTAAGATAGTTTTCATTTCCAGTTGGCTAAGGAATATTATGAATTTTATGAAAACCCCACTTCTACTCCTCCAGCCCTTTGTTGAATGGACATTTAACACAGAAATAACAGAAAATGATTTGCTTCTAGTTGGCACTTAACTCTGTCAACCCTTATACTTTTTCCTGCATAGCTATAGTCTTCCTATTTAGGACTACTCAGAACAGGCCCTTGTCCGTGAGGGAGGGGAGCGGATGTGGGCCACTGACCTGCAGGCGGCCTATCTCTGCATTGCTGTCCTGGGCTCAGGCTTCTGGCCCTCCTGCTAGGTTGTCCTTCAGCTCCTGTGCATAGGTGCTCTGAAGCTGACTGCTCGTTTGGTGACTTCCCTGCTTGCCCCTGGGAGTCTGTGGCATCTTCACTTCCCTTTACATGCCAGGCTGCTCTGCCCTGATCACTGCTCCTCAGCTCCAAATTTTCAGAGTTTTCACCTGCCATCTGGTATATCCCAACTACCTGACCGAATTTCAGTTGTGATTCTGGGAAGCCCGAGTCTTCGAAAAATCATGTTAAGAACCAATAATTAGAACTCTTTCATTTAAATGCTCTCCACACTGTTACGGTTCCTGTCTACTTAAATGTATAAACATCCTTCGTTTTTCTTGATTTTTGAGACTTGTGTTCAAAAAAATGGGAATTGCAATGGGAGGGCAAAATGCCCATTTCAGCAAAACACACAAGAACGATTTATTCCCACACTGTCTATGGATAACTCTGTTCCCTAATGTCCGTAAACAGGGCCCGGTTCACGGTTCTAATTAATTAACTTTATTAAGTTGGAGCTGAAAGCAGGTGGCAACTTAAGAAAATAAAAAGCAGTGGACCTCACAGACTAGTTCCACGTAACTGCTTTTCAACTGAAGGTAAGAGACCCGTCACTTACCACAGGCGATACAGCTAAACAGATGCCGGGACAGACTGCACAGCGCAGTCTGTCTCTGTCTCCAGCTCACCCACAGAATATGCTCACCACAGAAAAGAAAAGAGTGATTTTCCTCACTGCGTGTAAATGGCAAGTTTATTTTCTTTGATATAGAATTAGCAAAGTTAATTTGATGTCCCAAATAAAGTACAATGGTAACATTTGCATAGAAAAACTTTCCTTGAAACATTTCTTCAGATCTTTGTTAAAGTTATTGATTGTCAGATCAAAGAAACTTCAAATTCAAGTTTGTTCGTAGAAATCATATCGTTACTTGGGAAGTTTCAAAATGGCAATTCTATCCCAGAGTCATAATTACGGGGTGTGGGGAGGGGTGGTGCGGGGTGTGCTCTCTCAGCCAAGAGTTTCAGCAGCACTATGATACCGTGTGTACAACTTCATGCAAAAGCGTGTGCATTTTGCAGAGTGTACTCCTAGTACATCATTTTTGGAAATGTGCTCAATGGTCTTATAGTTTCTTACAGGTCTAATAACACGAATTCAATGATGGTAAGGAGCTTACCAATAATCATTTCCTCACAGCTCTGCTATATTCAGTGTCATGTTTTCATACTATACTAATAGCATATTAATCCCAATTCAGGAAAAATCTGGGCCTATATAAGTAACATGCATGGATATGTAGCAAGGCTTGACGTTTGAAGATTTGACGTTTATTGATGTGGAAAATGGGAAAGTAAACACTACAGTTGATTGAGAAACTTGGTATTTTCTTAAGGACCCATTGCTGAACACACGGCCACCTGCCTGCTCTCTAAAACGTGTGTCTGGTTTAAGCACCAAATACAGAGCGCGTGAGTGAACACCAGGCAGCAGACACACTGAAGCTCGTCGCAGCCTTGAGTAAGTCACGGCTCACGTCCGTGGGACAAGCACTGCAATCACGCATCTAGCTTTGTTTTCCTAATACCTATCATAATTTAAAATGACATAAAGTGGCATATAAAAAGCATTTTTTTTCAAGTGTTAGAGCTCAGAGCATGGCTTGATATTTGGTGTGATCATTTTTTTTATTTTATTTTTACCAGTTTAATTTATAAAGCTCGTAATCTTGCCAGCAGGGCTTCAACTTCAGGAATGGATTCATTTTTAGAAACAGAGCCAAGAAGTTCCATTTCCTTTTTTCTGTTGCTTTCCACATTGCAGGCTTCCTGCCTCTCAGCTGCCTTGATCTTCCCTGCAGACGCGTGAGCGTCTAGATTATAATTAAGCTCCTTGGTGACTGGAATCCTCGTTGAGCTGCAATTGATATTGTAGTGCGAACGTGACCCTTCTGCCAACTGCACTTTCTGGTTTTCTGTAGTAAGGAGAAAATATAACATTCACCACCGTGAGGAGCAAGGACTGTGCAGATTACAAAATATAACTTTAAAATAATTATTCTCAATAAACAAATCCTCTTAGCTATATTAAGCTAAAAGTATTCAACAGAGTAAGGCAGATTTAAAGTGAGCAGAGGTTAAGACTAAACTGAAGTATAAATGGGCAGTCATTTCAGCAGCACTTACACTTATTTCTTTCTTCCTTTATGCTCAAAATGCCCATCACTCAGTTATTACCAAAGCTGGGTTCTACATTTCACTGAGGTGTCTGCTCAAATGCCATCTGAAGAAAGAGCTCTGCTCTCACCACCCACCTAAAACGACACTCACTCTTCTTGCCACAGCACCCCCTCGCCTTTCCCTCCACGGAACTCCTAGCCACTGGACACATTTTATATCTGTTCACTTGCCCATCGTCTTTCTCTTTATTAGAATGTAAGCTCTGAGACATGAGGAACATTGTTTTAAATATTGCTGTAATTTCCGTGGCTAAAATGGCCCTGGAGCAAAGTAGGTGTTCAATAAATACACAAGGGGTAAAGAAATCATTTCCACACTCTATCACCCAAGATAAGCATTAGTTTGAATAATAATGAGATTAATTCCCTTTTGGAACAAAACCAAGGAGAAAAGTTTCTAACGGGAATTTAAAAAGTTGACAATTTCCCCTAAAAGTAATTCTGAATTTGGCAAGCAAATTGTTAAAACTTCCTAGCAAAACAGAATTGCCATGACTTAATTGTCAAATACATACACCATGTACATACACACATATTTTCTTTTTCTGTTTTTGGTAAGTGACAGTGATGATGACTTGTCAAGGCTCTCAGGAGAGAGCTGCAACAGCGAAGGACTAAATAGCTCTGGCTGATGGACTTTCCCAAAGAACACTAGATTTCCTTTCAATTAACTGACTCTCACATCGCACACCCTTATGAGCGATCTCTCTCACAGAGCCCACACTTTGAGAAAACAGACACCCTCAATGTTCATGTAACCTTGACTGCGGCTTGAAAATGGCTTCAACGAACTTGACATGACATTTAAAGTTTTTTGGTTATTCGCGGAGAGATGTTCCATTATCCCAATAGTAATGACTTTGGAGCACAAGCAGTCACTCATGACAGTGTGTTTTATGTGAGTGCTGAAAATTCCAGCGGAAAACAGCCTGTACATTAAAAGGTGACTGCTGGAGATATTTACTGCACTGTCATCTCCTGACCAGGGGCTTTCCAGTGATGGGTGGGTATTTTACACACTTTCTTGGACAATCTCAACAAATTTTAGAAGTATGATCACCTTTTAGCTGTTGGAAGAAAATAAATATACTTTTCCTATCACCTTCTCTATCAGATGGGTAATTGTTACTCAAAAACCAACATCTAATGGAGCAGTGGTTTTCTCTTAGAGCAGTTTGTGCCCCGCAGTTTCTAAGGCACGTCGTGCATTTGCAGGAAAGGGCGCAGTGGGCACGGGATTCCTGCAGTTCCCAAGACCACACACATTTATTTATTTTCTAGCATGCACCCTTTTTCCCCAAAATGTGTTTGAAAACCACCTTTGTTGCTAAGTACAAATTTTTAGTTAGCTTACTGCTCTTTCCCCCGGATGGTCCTGTCTTTTCTTGTCATTTGATTTCTTGGTAAATGACTCTATCATGATGATATTTACAATAAACCAGCTTATTCTGCTCCTAGGTGACTCCAGTCAAACGTCCGATGGCAGAGAAGAGATTTAAGTGGGCTAAAATGTAGGTCTGTAACACATAAATTGTTCTGTGCCTCCTGTGGCTATCATGCAGCAAGCCTGACCCCAGTGTGGCAGAGTGGAAAGAGCATGGGATTTTACGGTCAGTCGGGGTTGGAATCTAAGCTCTACCCACTTGGCTTCACAGGTTACTTAATCTCTCCGGATTTGAGGTTCTGATAATCAGCCTCACAGAGTGCTTTCGAGAATTAAAGGAAATAAGATGAATGACACCCAATTTTCCTTCCCCCTTTCAAAGCTTTCCAAGGGAGGCATCTACCACCCAAGACTTAGGACTTTTCCAGATGCTCCGACCTTTGCAATTTTCCGGTGACTGCAACAGTCAGGGCTGAAGCGGCATTTTATTAATAGCTTGTACTTATGTAGCACCTTTATTTGTAAAGCATTTGTTGCACTTAACACATTATCACCCTCATTGTATATATAGACTGAGAGGTAAGAGCAGAGGGAGGTTAAGTCATTGCTTAGACTTCGGTACGTAGTATTCAGTGGCAGCAGCCCAATGCTGTCTCCAGAGATACTAAGGCTGTCTCAAAGAAATTTGAAAAGCTTTTAGCCAAGGGAAAATACTAAGTAATTCAAAGCTAAGTTTCATAGTAACTTAGCTTTGAATGTCCTGTACTTAATACTTCAAAATGCTTTCTCTATGCTTGATCTTAGCCAAAAGGCAGAGAGGTGATTTTCAAAATGCTTTCGACACGTTTAATTCTCCCAATAACTTTGTAGGGCAGATAGTACATCTCTGTAAACTACCTCAGCACACAGTATGTCCAACGTCACACACGTACTCCTTTCCTTTCCTGGTGCCACTTAAATTCATGATTATAAACTTCAAGTACAACCTTAATCCCCCTACAGCCCCCTCCTCCGTGCACCCCTCCCATCTCCTAGACAACCGTTTTGCACCTTTTGCTTTCTTTCCAAATGTCCAGCATGACCGCCTTCACTCTCATCTAACACATTTATAGAAGCGATTAGAAGAGAACAAGCCCCCATAAGCTCTCCCTGTCTACGCACTGAACGCACGAACACCCTTCCCTCCTGTTAGGGTCTGCTCTGCGTGCCCCTCTGAGGACAGCACCTCAAGGGCAGTGCCACATGCTTGTCTATTCAAGGAAATGCCTCTGGCCACTGTGTCCTTGCTACTACTTCACAGAAGCTTCCCTCTTCCTGTGACCAGTCTCTTCAGCACACAAGTGTGTTGTGTCAGTAATAACCTTAACCTTAAGAGAAAAGAATCCTTTGACTTTGACTCCATATCCTGGCCCATTTACCACCTCCGTTGTTGACCGACTGATAGCAAAACCCCTCAGAACTGTCCTTTACTTTCTCAGTTCCTTGCTTCCCATCTTTATCTTTAACCCACTCCCATCTTGCTTTTGACCCTTAACTCTTCTGAAGCAGCTCCTGCCAAGGTCACTAATAAACGGCATGTTGCTAAAAACAAGGATTGTATATGCCCGCTTGGATATTTTGGTTGTCTTTACTCAACCTATACCATCTAAGGATGAAATGCCCGGCAGAGCCTGGGTTTTCTTTCAGACTTTGCGCTTTGAACATGTTCCGAGGTTTCAGTGGATAACAATGGGGGGACCAGAGCAGGCAAGAGCGTTCTTCCCTTCTGAGAACACTCCACAAATAGCTGGGAGCACGCTTTAGGGACAAAGTGATAAGAGAAAAACCAAGCTGGTATTTAGCTCCTCTGTGGTTTCAGATAGAGAATCTTTCATGAGAAGCAACAGACAAGGCGAGATAAAAAGAAGCCATTCCTGAGACCACTGAATAAATAAAAAAGAAAGTGCACAAGGGCTTCTTTAACAATGAGCCGATGGCTCTGTCAGAAGTTTCTAGACAACAACTCTCCACTCCAGCCCTCACATTTATCTCTCAGCATCCGAACAGCCCCCATGCAGGTCCCCAGACATGGGAGATCCAACATGTAGAACTGAGGGAGTCACATTTTAAATGGCAAAGCAGATAAATGAAGTCGGGTTGGAGGGTCTTCTATCCCACTGCAACTAGAGAAATTTTTACAGTTAGAGGAAGGTCCCACAACAAAATTCCACTTTTATATAAAAATATTATAATAATATTGGTTGAAGGCCAAGTGTCTTCTGCTATGACATTATTTTAAAAGTCTCCTGTTAATGGCTCCATGTGGGCTGAACTAGAGACCCATATTCCATGCAATTAACTGCAATTAAAACATGCACTTAATTTCTAGAAGGTTCATTTCAAACATCCAGGAGATGCCACAACCCTGTACGTTGGACAGAACTCCATACAGGTGCTCAGAGGCATGAAATAAATTGTAATTTCAGCCAGTGGGCTTGTCTTTATCATAAGAAATTAGAAAGTTCCATACAAAATGACCTACCTTGGACACATAAACTCTTTCAATCAAAGATAAGACTGAGGTATCAAGAAAAAGAGGAGCATTTTCTATTTCCCATCAATTCAATACAGTTTTTTTAAAATGGAAAACTAAAACATTAAGACAGAGTTTTACAGTTTTTTTAAAATGGAAAACTAAAACATTAAGACAGAGTAGAATGACTGTTTAACTCTCCAAAGAGAGAAAAATTGTGCCATTATTTTGTGAATTGAAGCCAAGGATGCTATTGCGAGCCCCCCCCCAAACCAACCTGCCACCCCGAGACATCACAGTTGGTGTCTGTTAAGAGAAGTGTGACCTATCTAGGACCACTGACAATATCCAAAGCCACCAGTGATCAGCAAGGCTGCTATTTGTAGTGCCAGGCCAGTAAGAGAATCCTGTGCACACATCTTATGTTTATGTTTCTGTAGAAATAAATAGGATGAAAATACACGCTATTCTCCTTTAACATACGGAAGCTCACTAATTTTATTCTATTTTCTCCTATGATTCTTACTATAAGAATTGATTCTGGAGTCTCACCACAGCTCCCCTCACCGCCCCCCGCCCCTGAAAATGAAGGAAAAGTTGAAAATCGTTGAGAAGCGGAATGGCTCTTAAATACAGATAACTCACTAGACTTAAACATGAGCATTAAAGCCTTAAACTGCATCAGTGTTGGCTCCCACATGGCCTTCAGCAGACTAGAGATTTAGATGACAGAGAAAACTAAAGAAACAAGAAATGAAACCCCCACCACCATCCTGAGCTAACATTTTCATTGTTTTTTGAGTAACACAAAAGACAGAGAAAACCAGGAAAACTGCTGACACAAAAACGTAAATCTAAATATACACAGCCTGGCATCAAATGAGGAAATATTTCAGCCAAGAGTTCTGCCTCTTGAGCTAAGAAGGCACGGCTGCCGCCCTGGCTGACAGCCCTTGGGGGGAACCCTCTCAGCGGCAGGAAGTATCAGTTATGGTTCAGAGAGAGGCATGATTCCCTTTAAGTCAGTATTGATCCCCCATCACACTGTGGTTCTAATGGGCACGAGCTTCTTAGAAGTGCCACCTCTCAGATGAAATATGAAATTGAGCTCCTGCCTTTTGTGGTCAACTGTGAGCCTGTGGCAGCTTTGACAGGAGGATGAATATGGAACTCTGGTGTCCTACATGGACTGCATTTATTTGGTTTTCCTGGAATTCGGTCTCTCCTTACAATCCTTCACCTTTTGCTTTTAACTATTACTTTGGCCTCTACTAAGGAACTGTTTGTTTCACCCTGGCAATGACTTGACTTTGGTGAGGGAAAAAATGATTCATAAATATAATTTTAAAGCACTACTGGGTCTACATGATAGTAAAGTGTGTGACAAATATATGTTTTTAATCTATGCAACAACGGAAGTTAGTGCTGGCCGCCAGCAGCCCACATCCCTGTGGTTTTCCTTACTGCTGATTTACTGATGCTATAAATAATTGTCTTCCCTCAGCTTCATTTTGCTGTTTATTTTTCCTTTTATATTGAAAGTGTATAAAAATGATAAAAAGAGCAAAGGGGCATTTTGTATATAGTTAAAATCTTCCAGGAGTGCTAAGAAACTCTTATTGAAACCATATGTAAAAACAAAAAAAAAATACAAAACAATTACTCCCCCCATTCAAATAAAACAGACAAAGCAGAGGATGACAAATAAAAGGTATTGTGTCTCTGAATAGAGGAGATACTTGACAATTAAACTAGAACTTTTTCTGTTTTTTTTTTCTTCAGAAAGTCATCATATATATACTTCTGTTCAGTCTTGTTCTATAACACTGCCCTTTAAATAAAACTTCGAAGACAGCACTGCCATTTTGCGATTTCCTACGCTGCGCCTCCCTAACTGGTCGTAGGGCTGGAAGGAAGTGGCGAGGAAGCAGGCTCCTGAGCGGAGCTGGAGACAAAGCTCAAGCCTTCAGATTCCTTATTAGAATGCTCTCTCTCAATAAAGCCCTTGACCACGCCTACTCTTCTGCTTTTTGATGATCCATTTTTAGTCGTCTTTGATAATTTATTGTACCTTTCAGCCCCTTGCCAAGCACGATAATGCCCATTTTTCTTTCCCTGCTGCATTCTTTTGGCCAAGATCCCACAGCTGCAGTCTCCTCCTCTAGGGAGGAGCAGCCCCCTCTGCTCCCCAGCCCTAAGGGGTGGGCTCCCACACTGTGCCCACCTCAGCCTCCCGAGCATCGATCTCAGTGCCCTACCATTACTTCAGACCACACATTTTCAAACCAAACTTCCATGTGCAAAGCAGTGTCCTCTTCATACTTAAAGCAACCACAGCACTGGTTCACCAGTCCTGCTATCTGCTCCCGACAGCTGCCTCAGGCCACTCTGCGCTTATGGTCTCTAGTATGTGGCTTAGCAGCTATTAATTTTTCTAAAGAATGCAATTGCCTGTCAGCTAATGTATGACAGGTAGGAAATACCTTGGTAAGTTCATCTGGCGGTTTAAGAGGAAGAAGAGGTTGGGGAGATAACATAGGACTACAATTTGATATTAGTGTTATTTTATACATATATAGAAAATACATATATAAATATATGTATATATCTGAAAAACCCATTACATGTTATTTAAAACTTTTTCCCAACAACCCTAAAAGATAGCTATTGACAACTCAGAAAACTGAGGTATAGAGAAGTTTCTGGACTGTGAGAGCCTCATAGATCTTGCTAGTTGCCTCTGGCAAGCCCGATGCAGAGCTGATGCTGCCCAGGCTCTGGGGCGCACGATGGAGTGGACAGACCGACATACTGGGAATTGGACAGAGCACTTTACATTTGAGGGGTTTCAGGAGGCCGATCCCTCGTGCTAATGACTGGGAAGCTGTTGTTATATTGGAAAATAACCAGTTAAATAAATATTATAAAACCTACATATTTTCCAGAAGTCATTTCTAAGCAACATCTTATAGTGTGCTTTCAACTTTTTCCTTTATCTTTTACATTTCCTAATTCAATATTTGTTAGAAACTTCCAATGCACAGGTGTTTCTTCTGAATAACATGCTATTTCAACTCCGTTTCACTTTGATTCATTAAGTCATAAAATGTAGACTTATGCAAGCTCCGGATTGGAAGGAGCCTTGGTTACTTGGTAGAACCATCTATCCAATGCTTAATTCCATTTATTCAGCACCCTGGCAGATAGATGGCTGTCTCACCTAAGTTTGAGGACTTCCAGTCATATCTTCATAATCATGGAAGGCCATATATTCCTCCTTTGCACAGCTCGAATAATGAAAAGTTTTACCATATATTTTTCTAGAGTTTGCTTTAGACCAGGGGTGTCAAACTCATTTTCACTGGGGGGCCACATCAGCCTCGTGGTTGCCTTCAATAGGCCGAAATAATTGAGGACTGTACAAATGTAACTACTCCTTAACTGTTAAGCAGTTGAAATTACATTTGGCCCTTTGAAGGCAATTGTGAGGTTGATGTGGTCCCTGGTGAAAATGAGTTTGACACCCCTGCTTTAGACACTGGCCTTACTCATTTTTCCCATTAGAGTTGTATTAGGTGAGTCTAATTCCTCTTCCACTCACCAACCCTTCAACCATTAAAAGACAAATACCACATTCCCCAACTCTCTTTGTCAAGCCAAATGGCCATGATTCCAACTGTTCTCCTTAAAGTAATAGTGAAGTCAACTCATTAGTTGATTCAGTGAGTATTCAGCCACCATGCTAGGTACTGAGTCCTTGAAACATTTAGGATTGTGTCATTTTTATTATAAACATGCAAAATCATAGTCATTTAGTAGTTCAAACCTCTGGGAAGAACCAAACCCAACCTGGGTATCCAGTGCCATAAAACAATAGCATTGTATGCTCACAGAATCCTTTTGAATTCAATCTTTAAAAAAAAAGTCCATGCATACTTAATACTTGTTTGATTTTCATTATATGCCTAATAAAAATCTGCTTAAAACAACCTGTTTCTATTCATTAGAGAATTCAAACCTGGGACACCTGTGTGATGAAGACCATGTTAAATTCAAATAATTTTATGTATGATTATATACACAGAAATGCTCCTTTACCTCTCTGCAGCCTGTTACTAAATATACTATGTCAGCTATATCTAAAAGGTAGTAATATGTTCCAGGACTAAGAAAAACTCGTATCCATCTAACTCTGATCTAACTTACTGGGTCATAACTCCATGCGGGCAAGGATCTTTCTGTTTTATTCACTGTTGCCTCCCAAGGATGATAAGTCCTCACATACCGTCACTGATAGGTTCTTGGAAACTGCAACTTGGAGCAAAACAATGCACAGTGAAATGACGTACAACGCGAAATCCAGCTCAGGATGCACTTGCCAGAGCTCATCCCAGCAGTTCAAGGTGCAAGGTGGGAACCCACCCTGCACAGTGTGCCCTTTCTTCGCAGGGCCTCCCACACATACACACACACACACGCACCCACACTGGGACAATGCAGACACAACCGTTCACCTCACGTGCACGTCTTTGGAGGTCGGCAGAAACTGGAGTCCCTGCAGAAAACCCACACAGACAGCAGTCCTAGACGGAAATCGATTTTTCCCTTCACTAGCATTACAACCAAACAAGAGGGACTGACCAGTTATTTGAGGACTTGCTGTACTTAGAACAGTGGTGCCCGCTCTGAATGTTTGTACATTATTTCTTGAGTGACTGAACCTAAGCATAACATAATTTTACCACCTTGTTTCACTTAATGTTTTATAGTAATCCTTTAAAAAAACACTTTGGAATAGCATTACCTAAATAACAAACTGATGACATATATAATTATGATTAATGTATATATTTTGTGCTTTCTGGCCTCTTGAGGACATAGCACTGAGTCTAGGACAGCTGTTCAATAATAATATAATGAGAATCAGCAGAGTAAGTTATATATGCAACTTAAAATTTTCTAGAAATCACGTTAAATGTTGTGAAGAATCAGGTAGAATTAATTTTAAAGATGTATTTTACTGAACCAAATGTTGACTTGTCAGTGCTCATCCTGGCAGTTTCAACACATAAGCAAAATAAAACGTATTGATAAGATCTTTAACATTCTGTTTTTGAGGGACACTAAGTGTTCAAAATCAAATCTGTTACACTTACAGCACCCCGTAGCCTCAGTCCAGACCAGCCGCACTCCCAGAGCTCAGGAGCACACACGGCTACCACCCAGGCACCGAGCACCGCTCTAACAGGAGCACACACGGCTAACATCCGGGCACCGAGCACCGCTCCAACAAGAGCACACACGGCCACCACCCAGGCACCGAGCACCGCTCTAACAGGAGCACACACGGCTAACATCCGGGCACCGAGCACCGCTCCAACAAGAGCGCACACGGCTACCGGCTACAGCACTGAGCACCGCGCTAACTAGAGTATGTGCCAGCGCTATCACCTGCGACACGTTCGGGTTGGATATCTTTGTAGAAACTTACAGTGATAATAACTTCACCTCAAGTTTGATTTTGTATTATTAAAAACCTAATAGTTATTGAAAACAAATTAGAAATTATAAAAAAAATTTAAACTCTAGCTAGAAGTTAAAGTTCCAATTAGAATAATCCATATCCTAATGGAAATTAATATTGTCCATTTACCCGTATTTACTAAAAATACTTCTATAATTTATTTAAGTCACCAGCAGGGGTCCCCAATGTCCAGGCCAAGGACCAGTACCAGTTAGGAAACCTGGTCGCACAGCAGAAGGTGAGCGGGAATGTAATGCGCTTGAATCATCCCAAAACCATCCCCCGCCCCCCACCCCTGTCCGTGGAAAAATCCTCTTCCATGGAAATGGTCCCTGGTGCCAAAAGGGCTGGGGTCCACTGCCGTAGAGGGATGTGTAGTCCTCCTGGCCAGTGCAGAAGTTACAATATCAAGATAACAAACCCCACCCTTGTATGGGTATGTATTTTGGAATCTTTTACTCAGTATTAGAAATGTACTTATTCTGCAATTTATTTCCTTGAGTAGTTTGGATTAGTAAACTTGGCTTTGTTCTATGTTACCAGAATGTACACAAAGCATGGTTGGTTATCATATACATATGTGCTGTTAATTATATAGGGAGATAATTGAAGTTATAAATACATCCCTAATACTGAGGTGATCCCAAAATACAGACTTTATTAAAATCAGGTCAATAAATGAAAGGTAACCTATTAACAAAATCAATTATTGTAAAAGGAAAATTTTTTCTCTCAATATTTTCACTCTTTTAGCTACATAAGAACCAGTCAAATGAAAGAATGCAATGTTCCAAAATTTGAAGAGGAAGGGACAGTTGTATATTCCTAGGTAATGTGGATTTATGTAGCTTTTGTGAATGGTAAAATGGGCAACGGCTGAAGTTAAAAATACAATCGTGACAGGCAGGTGCTAATTATAACATGCCCACTGTCTGTGTTGACATGTCTTTCCAGCCATCTAAACAAAGGAAGACCAGGCTACCATTCAGAGACGCTTCTGCTTTTATTTCATAGTTCTATACATATTTTAGTAAGTCAGTGAAAATTAGAAGGGTCTAACATTAAACGTGACTCTCCTTCTTTCCAGAATGAGATTGGCCTTTATTTCTTGCCATTCTTCTATTCAAATTGGAACCGAAGTACAGAGTTGCCACTGTTAGAAGCTGATAGACTTGCCTTTTTTGATTGTTCTATTCATAGCCCAGCAGCATGGAATGATGGTACCAAGTTTCATTATAAAATCTGAAACTACTTCTAAGATTTTGGTTTCATATATTTCTAGAAAATGAGTTAAAAAAAAAAAATCTGGCCTGCGTCATAGACATTACTTTAAAGAGAGCAGCTCAGACTAGTACACTACTGCCTCCTCTTGTCAGTTTGAGGAAAGTGAGGGCCTCAGAGGACGGTGCTCAACCTTACTCTATTCACAGATTCACAGATCACTGCCCTTCCTCCTCCCAAGTACAGTTTACATACTGTGCCCTGGGTCATTACCTAGGAAGATCTGTTGATGTTTTCTGAATTTTTCTGAACTCTTTCCCTGCGGAGACTACTAGATCTTTGACAAAAATCCAGGAAACATCCTGAGTATGGATCTTACCCGTTGAGAGAAAGAGAGAGAGAGAGGGAGAGAGAGACAGAGAGGAGAGTGAGCGCCTGGTTTTAAATTTACAAAATAATATTTGTTCTTTTAAAATTCCTTTCCACATTATTTTGTTCTTAAGATTTCATTTTTCTCTCTCCCTTCCCCTACAAAGACTTACCACACACATACACATCTGTAAGGAAAAATCAAGAGAAAAAAATCTGTATGATTTTTAAATCTTTTAGCAGCTTTCTTCTAAATAAAAAATATTAACAAGTATGAGTTAAAATATATAGTAGAAAATATAACAATTCATTAAATCAGAAAATATTTGAAAGCTTTAAGTACGTATCTAAAATATGGATAGAATAGATAAGTATTTAGAGTAAATACAGGGGTGGGCAAAAGTAGGTTTACATTTGTTCATATAGGAAAATACAAATTCATAAGTAATAATGTGGAAGTAAACCCATATTTTGCATACTCACAACTGTAAGCCTACTTTTGCCCACCCCTGTATAAACCACTCATTTCTAGAGTCAGCACGTCTGGATCAATCATTTGGGCACTGGTTTGTAGAGTCCTCTGTGCTCAAACTGCCATTTGACTTATGATGGTTTTGGCTGAGTCAAAGAATGTCGGCCCACATTTTAAAGGTGCAATTTTTGATTGGAAAAGTAAGTCGGGCAAACAGAGCCCTTCTTAGAAGCTGCTCCCTTTGAACGAGGAAACAGCACAAAGAATGGTCGATGTTACTTCAGTTACTTTACTGCAAACAAAACACTAACTGTGACTACGGGCTGCGCTGAAATTTCTGGAAAATTGGTTTCTGTAAACAGCTCATTTTTAATGCAGGATAGGCTGGACCTGTGCTTCCTGAAACCCTACGGAGGCAGAGCCTGATCGGAACACACAATTGCCTCTTTCCATTTCCTGCCGTAGATTCCGGCCTCAGGCTTCTCTATTGTAGCCAGCGGGGCCTGTTTTCTCAAAGACCTACTTCTACTCATCTTCCCAGGGCTTTGGAGCACCTCCTGTCTCTATGGTAACATGAAACACAAAGCAGTAGAAACGTACCATACAGCAGGCAGAAAAGAACGAAATTAGAGGGCAGCACTCTCGGTAAGCTAGAGAAGGTGCCGACTGCAGGAAAGTGGGCAGAGGGCAAGCTGTTGCAAATGCCAGTTGTCCTTTTCTTGTATATTCTCTTAAGATTTACAGTGATTGTCAGCTCAGAAGAAGTCTTAAAGTATACAGAACTTTAAAGTCCACATAGTATTTGATACTGAAAAAATTACTGAGGATCCACATTAACTGCAAATGTCTAGCAATTTATGGCTCATAAAATTATTGAGATGAAAGTTCTCAGCTAATTGAGATACAAAATATTAAAAAAGGAAAAAATTAAATCAAATATTCCAGTATGGTTCATGTGAAAGACAAAGGAAACTATGTTATTATCACATGACAGAATATTCTCTCTTTTATTACTTTAAGATAATATAAGTGTTTTTAGTCTTTTGAAATTTGGGGCATCATATAAATGCAGTGTCTACCTAAGTCTATTTAATTCAGAGGCTCAGCACAATCAGAGAGTTTATGCCCCAAAGTCTCGGTCAATTCCAATGTATTTCTTGGTCACAAACATCATCCTTAACTTATGATGATGTGTATTAGGAGCAGTAATGGAGCAATTGGAATCTGAAAATATTCATGTTAACCCAAAACATCTATACACATGGAAAGACATGTTATTATTACAGACATTTAATACATAGCTATTCTGTCACTACTTTAAAAATATTTCACGTGAGCTGAATAAATAATACATTTATTATATTATTTAACACATTATATTATTTATTGTATTATATTGTTAAAAATAATGCTGAATAAATAATACATTTCAGGCACGTAAACTCACAGGTCAACAATGTTGGCTCTGAACTCTGTTCTTTGAGGCAGTGCCCCAACAATTAGACCGGCAGAAATTTAGGGGAGCTAATCATACACTTACCTGTGGAACTCTATAATTAGGATCTGAGAAGATTTCTTTCCATAGTCTTAGTTTGTTTTTTTCTTTTAACTCACCAACCTGACAGCTATAAGCTCTAGCCGCTAGAGGTTGGACAGTTACACCTGTCACCAATCATTACATTAAAGTGGGCATTATAGCACCCTGAATAATTCTAGTGACTTAAAAATACAGAACATAAACATTCTTCTACAACTATCACAGTAGAGTAATAATATGCTTTCTAATTGATTATTCTATTTCTAAAGGTCTTAGATTTTGCAATGCTACTACCTTCCTATACTTGCTCTCATTTAATTGGAAGAGAGAAGAAACCATCGCAATTAACAGACTCTAGAAACCTTCACGATAAACGGAACCCCATGGCATGAAAAGGCCTCTTCTGGGGCAGAGGCGGCAAGTGACGTGCTCTGCGGTTTTCCGAGTCCATCTGCAAACCCAACACTCACGGGCCTTCCAACAGGGACCATTTTATTTCTCTAATGTAATAACTTTATGTCTATGTTCTCCTGGATCAGACCTTATTATCTTACATGTTTATAGTCCCACTTATCACAGTAAAAAATAATTATAATGGGGTGGTAACTTCTTATCTGTCCAGTGAGGTTTACTATGTGACAAACCAAATATAATTTGTTAAAAAACAAGCAAGCTTTTCAATTCTAACACAATCCACAAAGATGGAACTCAGATTTAGTTATAACAAAAACATTCACTTTCTCACCAGCTTATTATAACAATTAATAAAATAATTATAAGGTTTTTTTTTCCTATTTCAAGTTTTGTTTTACAAAAAAATAATGAAAATAATACTGAT
>VMDR010019674.1:0-18165 GCA_007922815.1 Macrotus californicus | reverse complement strand
ATAGGAAATGTAGAAGCCAAAGAACTTTTATGTACGACCCATGGACATGAACTGAAGGGGGGGAGTGTGGGTGACAGGGGGTGTGCAGGATGGAGGAGAGTAAAGGGGGGGAATGGGATAACTGCAAAAGCATAATCAATAAAATATATTTTTTAAAAAGAATATTCATGAATTCATTTTTTTGGTTTTATTAATACTATGGACTGAATGCTTATATATCCACAAATTCATGTGCTGAAGCCCTAACACCCAGAGTGGCTATAATTTGAAAGTGGGGCCTCTAAGAAGTAGATTAAATAAGGTTATAAGGGTGGGATTCTGATTTGATAAGATCAGCTTCCTTATGAGAAGAGAAACCAGATAGCTCATTCTGTCTCTCTTTGTTCTCACACCAATGAAGCCCAGGCAGAGACCCTACCACACACCAACCCTTCCATCTCCTTGATCTGGGACTTCTACTCTCCAGAGCTATCAACAATTAAGTGTGTGTTGCTTCAACCCCTCAGTCTATGACATTTTGTTATAGAAGCCTGAGCAGAATAATAATAAAAATTGGTACCAAGACTGGGAAGCAGCTTTGGTACTGGTAATGAGAAGTGTGCCCACTGCAAAAATCCTAGGTGCTATAGAATGGACTGCTGGTGGATATATAGATGTTAATGGTGATTCTCATGGGAGATCAGAAAGAAAAGAGGGGATATGGAGCAAAAGCCTCCACCTTCTCAGAGAATACATGATGAAATGAACAGAATGTTAGTACAATAGAAATGCAGGTGGTAATATCCATTTCAGTGAGTCTTCAGACAAAATGACAAAGACGGTATTAGACAATGAAGAAAAGGTGATTTTCACTATACAGTGGTAAAGAACTTGGCTGCCTTGTCTTCTACTGCTTCTAGAAGATAGAACTTGGGAAGCATAAAGTGGCATGTTCCTAAGCAAAATGTTGACATGTGACCCGGTTCCTCCTGAGTGCTGGTAGTAACATTTGAGAGGAGAGGGGTGAATTGAAGAATGAACGGTTCAGCAAATGGACCCAGAAGTTAATGAGTTGGAAAATCCTTGGCTGCTCGTGTTGCTACAAAGGAGAGTGGCTTTGGGAGAGCACAGCACAAGTGGGGATGGACTGTCAATCAGTGAAGAGATGATAGGACTGTTGGAGCAGAAACACCTCTCAAACACCACAGGCTGGGATGATACAGTTACCTGCCTGCAAACGTGTGTTATTATTCTTCAAGGAAAGGAAAGAATGACCCCAAAGACCATTCAGAGGTTATCAGGGCTGCCCCACTGACCTCAGAGTTAGAATCACTTCCTTGGATTCAACAAGGCAGGTGGTCTCCCTTCAAAGCCTCGGGAGTGGGGTCCTCACAGGGAGATGAAGGTACTAGGCCACCTAGCTGAGCCACGGAGGTAATGCTGCCACCCCAGAATCCAATGCTGTACCCCTGAAACTAATGTAAAATATTATTGAAGGTCAACTGTGATTGAACAATAGCATTTTTTTAAAAGAAGAAATTGAACCCAAAAGAGTGGAAAGAAATATTTAATGAATGATGCTTTGCGAGATGTTGAACGTGCCTGGAACCCCTGTCTTTCTGATTTTCCCCTGTTGCAATAGGAATATCTCTCCTATGCCTGCTGCAACCTTGCGTGTTGGAAGCATGTCACCTGTCCAGGTCGCAGGTTCACACCTGCAGAGGAATTCCATCTTAAAATGAGCCCTATCCCGAGTCTCACCCATGTCTAATGTAAACAATATGTCGACAAGACTTTGAACTTTAGACCTGAGAGTTGATGCTGGAATGAGTGGAAATGTGGGGCGCTGAAGAGTTGAAAGGAATGTAATTGTGCATGGGAGAAGGACATGAATTTTGGGGGTTCAGGGGGGAATGTTTTAGATTCAATATGTATGTTCCACCCCCCTCTCAAAATTCATGGTAAAGCCCTTACCCGCCCCCCCCCCCCCCCCGCCCAGTGTGGCTATATTTGGAGATAGTGTCTGAGGCAGTAATTAAGGTTAAATGAGATCATAAGGGTAGGGCCCTAATCAGATAGTTTAGTGTCCAGAAAAGAAGAGATACCAGGGGGCTCTCTCTCCCTCACTCACACACACACAAGGAAGACCATTTTCACTGAAGCAAGAAGGCTATGGGGACCAGAAGGAAGAAATAAACATTCAACCAGAACAGAATGAAGAAACAAGAATTCAAAACAATGAGGAGAGGATTAAGAAACTCTGGGACAACTTTAAACATTGAGCATCCAAATTATAAAGGTGCCAGAAGAAGAAGAGGAAGAAGAAGAAATTGAAAACTTATTTGAACAAATAATGAAGGAGAACTTCCCCAATCTGGCAAAGGAAATAGACTTCCAGGGAGTCCGGGAAGCTCAGAGAGTCCCAAAGAAGTTGGACCCAAGGAAGCACACACCAAGGTACAGCATCATTACATCACCGAAGATTAAAGGTAAGGAGAGAATCCTAAAAGGAGCAAGACAAAAGGAGAGAGTTACCTACAAAGGAGTTCCCATAACATTATCAGCTGATTTCTCAAAAGAAACTTTGCAGGCAAGAAGGGGCTGGAAAGACGTATTCCAAGTCATGAAAGGCAAGGACCTACATCCAAGATTACTCTATCCAGCAAAGCTTTCATTTAGAATGGAAGGGCAGATAAAGTGCTTCCCAGATAAGGTGAAATTAAAGGAGTTCATCATCACCCAGCCCTTATTATATGAAATGTTAAAGGGACTTATCTTAGAAAAAAATGATAAAAAACTATGAAGAGTAAAATTACAACAAACTCACAACTATCAACATCTGAACCTAAAAACAAAAAGAAAAACTAACTAAGCAAACAATTAGAACAGGAGCAGATTCACAGAAATGGAAATCCCATGGAAGGTTATCAGTGGGGGAGGGGAGAATGAGGGAAAAGGTATAGGGGATAAGCATAAATAAATACAAAATAGACAAGGGGAGGTTAAGAATAGTATGGGAAATGGATAAGCCAAAGAACTTATATGTACAACCCACGGACATGAATTAAGGAGGGGGAATGTGGTGGGAGGGGAGGTACAGGGTGAAAGAGAATAAAGTGAAGAAAAAAAATGGGACAACTGTAACAGCATAATCAATAAAATATATTAAAGAAGAAAAATAAAAAATACACAGTTCATATTTATCTTCCTCTGCAGAACAAAGTGACTTCTGAGGTCTTGTGGCATCTTGCTTGCTTACAGAACATCCTCAGAGTTGGGGTCAGTAGCTGAGTGTCCAAGGGGACAGCCCCTGTGCTGTCTGAGGTCCCTGCAGGCTCCCTCCCTGGAGTGTGGGGTTTGAGCCCTTCCTGGACTAGTGGACGGCCAGAGCAGCATACACACTGGGCTCATCTGGGGGCTCCTCTGATGGGGAGGAACAGGATGCACTTGTCACTCGTTTGAGGGTCTGGCGGTTCAGCTGGGCATAGGTCACATCCTGGGGGTCTTCAGGTGGAATATCCTGGAGTGGGTAGAGTGAGAGACAGCTGTATGATTGGGCTGGAGAAAAGCCAGGGCGCCGGGAGCAGAAATGATCCGCATGACTGTCATCTGCCTGTCCTGTCCCACGTGTCTCTCCTTTGTGTCTAGCAATTCCTCAGACAGGGCAGAGGACAGGGTGGCCCCCCTCTGCCTGAGCCTTGAGTGCTTCATCTGGGTACATGTCACTCCCTGGGGCTTATGTAGTCAGGGCTGTGCTGGGGTGGGGGGAAGGGGTGGAGACCAGAGAGGGTGAAACATCCCTCCTTGTTCCACTTGTCTCTCTGCTGATAAGAGTTGGAGAAACAACTCTTTGGGGGAGATTTAAGAGTTGTTTGTGTGATGTTAAAATGCCTACTGGACAGATAACAGAGATGGCTCTATTGTCTTTGTTTGAGGCTGGGGTTCAGACAAGAGGACAGAACTGGAAATAATTGTGGATTTCTGAACATAGCGAGGGTTCAGCAATATCTGGGATTCAATAAATTTTGCAATGTAAGATACAGAGTTGTTTCAAGGTGAGGTCAACAAGACAGTCGGTGGACTTTCTATGGAAGTAGGAGACTAATGCATCTAAATCCACAAGACTGGAGGAAAGGGAGAAAACAGAGATAAAGGAAGTCTAATCTGCAGGGGGCTTTGTGTGAATCAGAAAAGGCATGCTGGGCCCTGGCCAGTGTGGCTCAGTTGATTGGATTGTTGTCCTGTAGACAGAAGGGTTTAGGTTTGATCCTCGGTTGGGGTGCATGGGAGAAGGCAACCAACTGATCTCTCTCTCTCTCTCTCTCTCTCTCTCTCTCTCTCGTCCTCCTCCTCCCTCTCCCTCCCTCTCTCTCTGAAACAATGAAAAGTTGTCCTCAATGGAGGATTTAATAAAAAAGGAAAGAAAAGGCACACCAGTCAGATACCACCAGTAGGGTGTCAAACACTGCAAGCCTTATTATGCACAAGCTGTACAACTATCCATGGAAGCACTACCATCATGAGATAATCAAGAATCAAAGAGACCCAAGTAGGGGAACCGAGAAGAAGGGGGGCCCACATGCTACCAGAAAAACCCACTGAGAAGTGATATTCCAGCAGTTGGCCCATATCTCTTTTGGGAGGATGAGCAAGGTCAGAGGATGCTGAAAACCGAGTGACAGAAAGAGGGAGAAGCGTCCTCAGAATTTATCTTATTAACAAGTCTGTGGTGGGTGCTCTGGGCAGGGCAAGGGTCTTACCTCGTTGTCCATCATTTCGTCCTCCTCAGGTTGGGAATCTCTTATGGAAGAACCTAGAGGAGAATATTCTATCTCATGGCAAGATCCCTGGAATCTCTTGATCCCATACACCCCTCCTGGTCTTAGGTGGGGAGACTGAGTTCCATCAAGGAGCAGGGGTGTGCCAGGGGCCACACGGATTTGGGATTTTCATGCTTGCTTACCCCTAAACCCAGAACACTTCACAACCACCCCTTGTGCCCCTGTGTCCCACCAAGACCTCACCTCCTCTCTGATTGCACTGGTTCTCCCTCTGAACAGGAGCCATGGAGCTGGAGCTTAGCAAGGAGAACAGAAGTGTTAGGCAGTGGTGAAGGACCTACAGGTGGAGGAGAGGTCTAGGGAGGTTTGGGAGAAGAAATTACCTTTTCTGTAGTGCTCTGGTCTTAACTTCAGGGTCTGAAGCACCTGCAAAGAGTTAGACATTAGTTTCTAAACTACCCCAGAACCCACCCCCAGGGCTGCATTAAGATCTCAGTGGCTAGGATCCCCTCAATCTCCACCCTGGTCTATTGGGAATTCAATGTAAACAAAATTAAACAGTAGCACTCAAAATTTGCACGGTTGATTTAAACAAGTTTTTATGAACCCAAAATAATATTTCCAAAAGTGTAAGTCTGATCTTATTAAATCTCTCATTCTCATAGAGGATGGTATTTACAAGCCAAGATCTGGATGATAGCTGTGCTTATTTCTAGTGGGCTGTCACTGTGTCTTGGTCTGAGGTGGTACACACAGTACAAGCATACCTGCAACTACTTCTATACCAATTGATGCATATATACTATTTATTTTTAGAGACAGGGGAAGAGAAGGAGAAAGAGAGGGAGAGAAATACTAATCGGTTGCCTCTAGTGTACCCCCAACTAGGGGACCTGGCAACCTAAATGGCAACCTATGTTCACGTGCCCTGAACAGGAATTGAAATGGCAACCCCTTGGTTTGCGGGATGACACCCAACACCCTGAGCTACACCAGTCAGGGCAATATATTTCTTTTTATTGAGGTCATACTGTAACAGACAATGAAAAGCATGTGATCTTTATGCAATATTGTACTAACCAGAATTAAATGTACTAGGCAATAAACTAACAAGTCTGTTGAAACAAAAAGAGGAACTTTTTTTTTTCTTACAATCTCCATTTTAGACTCCATTTTACTATATCACAGGGACCAGCCATTCCTGTTCCTGCTCTGAAAGGAGCTGATTGGCCACAGGAATTCAAGTGATACTGACATGTTGACACCAGGATCTTTGTCCAACAACAACACTGCTTATGCATCCCCACTGCCCTTCCCTCTCCTTAGAAGAGCTACTGGCTTGAACAGAGATGTTAAGATGTTTTTTTTTTTTAGGACAGGAGTCGGCCATCTTTTTGGATCCCCAGCACCTCAATAAGTCTCTTTCCTTTTTACCAGCACCTGTCTCACAAATATTTGCTTTTATCACAGCAGGCCACCGAACCTGCGTTAGGTAACAATACTGATATTTTTTCTTTATTTTAAACTGCCTTTTAGAGAAAGAGAGGAAGTGGGGGGAGGGGAGGGAGGGAGAGAGAGAGAGAGAGAGAGAGAAAGAAACATCCATTGGGCTTCTTGTATGCTCCCAGAGAGAGAATCGAACATGCAACCTGGGTATGGGTATGTGCCCTGACCAGGAATCGAACCCATTATCTTTCAGCCTATGGGAAGATGTTCCAACCAACTGAGCCACACTGACTAGGGCAACAATCCTGACATTTTCAATTCCAACAAAACACCTCAATTTGTCCCAGCCAACGGCCTTTGCACATTTTAAAATCCTTCATGGGCATTTAATCCTGTGTATTTACATATTTTCTGAAAGCAGTGGAATTCCCAACCACCTCAACCCACACCCCAATTCCTCACCACCATGCCCACACCCCACTTCTCTTGCCTGCAGGATGACAAAGACACCTCCTTGTGGCTCCCCTCCCCCTCACCAGCATCATCCCTCAGGTTCTGGGTAAACCCTTGCTACTTCCACACAGGGCCTCTCTCATCACCAATGTACTTTCATGGGAATCTCAGATCCCTGTCCCAAGAAGATTATTAAGGAAGTTGGAATAGAAAGGGTTTTCTAGAAATTGCTGATTAACTAGGAAAATTTTCAAAACTGAACATTCTTTTTTTTTGGAGCCATATTTTGGCTTGTGCCCTAGGAAGTCACTTCCTAGGTCTTTAGAGGAAGGTCACACCTCTCATGTGGACCAGGTAGACCAGGTCTCCCCGTCTTCTACTCACCTGACTTTCTGCATTTCTTGTGCTTGAAGAGAAAGAGGAGGAAGAGGAGGAAGCAGAGCAGCAGGATGAAGGTCACTGAAACTCCAATCAAAATTTTCTGGTACTTTTGAAGGCCTTGGACACAAGGATGTCATAGATGAACCAATGATGCCAGTTAAATGAGCGTCTACTGTGTGCCACAGTCATGCTTGGGGGGGAGATGTCTGTGAATTAATCGCCTCTAATCCTCATAACAATCAAGCCATACGTGAATGCCAGTCCCACCTCCACTTGTTTCACAAACGAGGAAACCAAGGCCCAGAGAGATCCATTGGATGCCCCAGGTCACCTAGCCGGGAAGTGGCAGAGCTGGAATTTGAACCCAGAACTGTGGGTTCTCTTGTGCACTGCTCATGTTATCCCACGACACAGACACCAGCTTCGGGCTCTGGGGGCTGCTCCCTTGATTGGAATGGACTGTCCCCTGGTCCCCATGTGCTCCAGCCCTGTCCTTTACCTAGAGCGGAATGCGTCTTCCCACTGTCACGCCTACTCACCAACCCATCAGAGGCTGTGGGGGACCTAAATGGGACCCCTCAGAGCCAGCGTCTGTGTGCCGTGACCTCTGCGACCTTCCCCATTCCTATGTCTAGCAAAGATCTGTCTTCTGTCCTGCAGACCCCACACTCTTGTGTAGGGCCCCCTTGAATGTTTCTGAGTGTATATCTGGGAGGGGACGTGAGGATGGAGCTGCCATTGCCTGAGCACCCACCCCACACTGGGGGTGCCCCTAAATCTCTTAGCAGACCTCTGAGGGGGGCGTGGCAGGAGCCACATTTCACAGACAATGAAACTGGGACTCAGAGAGGGAATGTGGCTTGTCCCAGGTCCCACAGGAAGCAGCAGAGCTGGGATTGACATTCTGTAGCGCCTGGCTTCTAAGCCTATGTGGATTTCAGCTTGATTTTGATGTTTTTATTCCAATAAGAATGGGATGAGCACTACAGGAGGATCGGAAAGCTCTCGGGATGCCACCCCAGTCAGGTTGCTGTTTGTCCCTAACGTCCCAAACACCCAACACTGCCTGCCCTTCACTTCTTCAGACCAGCATAGTACCCGCAGGGTCAGAAGCAAGGTGTCTTTTGAGCTCTGAGCCAGAATTCTCCTCTATGGCACAGGGAGAAACAAAGGCTTAGTTGGAAAGGTATGTGCCCCAAATCACCATCTCAGGGAGCACTGAGACCACACCCAAGTGTATCCCACTCCAGATAGCCTAAGTCAAGGACAGGAAGATGAGGGGTGGGGGCTGCTGTCTCCCTACTTCACCTTGATTGTGCTTACCCCAAGCTGATCCCAACTTCTCCCTCTGCTATGACCACTGCACCCCTCAACTTCTAGCCTCAGAGCCCATGGACCCCTGTGGTCCAACCCCTGCCTCACTCCTGCATCTCCACCTACCTCCCAGCCTCCCCAGGACACAAGACCCTTCGTTGAGTTCCTGAGGGACATTAGATTCGCTGAGTGACTCAGAACTGCCCTGGGCTGGGCCGTGTTCCCTCTGAACAAAGAAGACCCAGTGACTCACCAGCTGAGATGTGCCCTGGGGGTAGGGGACTGGAGACCCCAGGGGGTCCTGGGAAAAAGACAAGAGAAGGGTAATGTGTAGAGCAACCCCCACCACCAAGAGATGCTTTATTTGCTCACACTCATCTCCTGTGTCTGCCTTGGGTCTCTAGTAAGGCCCTCCCTCCACATACCTGGAGAATCTGGTGATGGGCATGAGGAAGGGACAGGGGTGGGAGGGCCTTTCGTGCTCCACCCCTCTGAAGGGTGGGTCCCCGAATGGATGGACCTCCCCTCACTCTTGCCCTAGATTGGGGCTCTTCTGGGCAGGACCCTTAACCAAAACAAGGACATGGAGAGGTCAGGACTAGGACTCCCTACCTGGGACCAGGAGCTCCACGGGGTCACTGGGCAGTGACCACACCTGGGGGGTGTTCCTGTAATATCCATAGCATCTGAATGTCCACCTGTGGCTGGGGGTCACAGGGCCCACAGTGAACTGGGCCTGGACCTGCCCACTGAGGTGTTGCTGTGAGTCCAGGGTCCAGGAGAGCCTGTCTTCTTCTTTAGTCAGATAAAACTTGCCAAATCCTTTGTCTGCATGACATTGGAGAGTCACATTCCCTCCTGGAGTCACGACAGGGCTGGGCAAGACTGAGAGGCAGGGTTTGGTGTTATAGACTCCTACGTGAGAAGGAAGCAGCATGTTAAATGGGGCTCACACCTCCCTCACATCCCCCAGGGCTGGGCTGTGATGGGGAGACACCTTGATAGCATCCCCTTTCCTGAGGGCAGAGACTGAGGCTGGGATCCCTGAGTGTCCCCCTACCTGTCACCACCAGCTCCAGGGGGTCACTGCTCTCTGACCAGCCAGTGGGGCTGAGATAGTAACACTGATATCTCCCTGCAGTGTGCTCTGTCATCTGTGTGATGGAGAAGTTGGCTTTGTCCCTGGGGTCCAGTGGCTTCTGTTTGTACCACGGATCTGAGATTTCATCTTTATACAAATAGTATTCCTCAGCTTGCAAGATCCCCTGACACCAGATGGTCACAGGGCTGTGCCAGGGGATCACAGAGCCTGGCTGAGCCCAGAGGGTGGGTTTGCGGAGGGTTCCTGGAAGGAATCAGGGGCTGAGTCAGAACATTTTCTACCCCCAGTGCCCAGCTCTCAGCCCCCAACATCTCAGATGCCCTTCACCTGTCATCTCACAAATGCTGTTCTTCATCCCCAACCTCCTACGGGATGGCCTCATGTCCCCAGTGAGGAATGATACCTGGTATCCCCGGGGACAGACTCACCTGCCTGCACTGGGGTCCTCAGGACCACGCTCAGCCCTGCAAGAGAGTCCCTGTGAGAGATTTGCCCTGCATCCTGAGCAGAACCCTCCTTCCCAGGAGCCTCCTGAGCCCTGGGGTCCTGACAGAGCAGGGCTTCCCCTCCCCACCCTCACATCTCACCGAGGCAGAGCAGGGCTGTGAGGCTGGGGGACATGGTGTCTCCTCTCTGAACCCAGCTGTGCAGAAGGAAGAGACCACAATTTCTTCAGTGTAGACAGACTCACAGGGTGTGGTCACGAGGAGGCTGTCCCTACTTGTCACAGGGTTGTCACATCAGCAGTCCTTCAAGAAAAGGAACAGTGTCTTCCCATAAGCCTGATTTTTGTTTCCAAGATGAAGCAGCAAACTGCTCTGGAGTCTCCTGAGACGCTCCTTTCAGGTGAGGTGACCCTTCCAGGTCAGAGCCTCTCCCACGGGGTCCCCTTCATCCACAAGGGCTCCTTCCCCCTCCACTTGGCCATCAGAGCCTCTCTGTGGGTCCTCCCCATGGACAGTGGTCACCCAGGCCTTGGAGACACTTCAGGAGGATGAGGGTCCCTGTGCCTGCAGAGCCAGGTCAGCAGAGACACGGTCTCCTCCTCACCATGCAGTTCAGGTGAGTGTGACTGTGACAATGAGCACAAAAGACAGACACAGGGAAGTGAGGGAAGGACACATGTCCCTTCCCCTGGCCCCACAGTGTGTTTTCTTTCCATCACAGCCCCATTCATGAACTTTCTTTTCTTTGTCTCTCTCTGTCAGCCCTTCTTTTTTTTTTTTTTTTTTCCAATAATGTCCACCCTACCTTCCTGGAAACAAGATTCTGAGTCATTTTGCTCCTCAGTGCACCTTGTGCCTCGGGCAGAGTTCTCTTCCTCTTCCTGTGATCCTGCTGTAAGCTTTAGGGGGCTTTTATTTGGGTCAGAGGTTTATTTTTTACATTTTTAATTTATTTATTGATTTTATGTGGGTGGGGCTGGGGGATGTGTGGAGAAAGAGAAAGAGAGGGAGAGGGAGGGAGAGAGAGAGAAAGAGATAAATTGATTTGTTGTTCCACTTATTGATGCGTTCATTAGTTGCTTGTTGCATGCGCTCTGACCAGGGATTGAACCCACAACCTTGACGTATTGGGATGATGCTTTAACCTACTGAGCTACTCAGCCAGGGCATTAGAGGTTCAATTTTTAAGAAAAAAAAATTACCATTATGTAAATATTCGTCTCTCGTCCACTGCCTGTGTGGCCCAGATAATAACATCTTGTCTGTTTCATTGTTTGGGTCATGTTGTCATGAATTCCTCTCCTCAGAGTGGCTGCTGGTGTCCCGGTCCCTGGTTCTGGGGGAGATCTCAGTCACAGTTCCCCTGCAGACTGGGTGAAGACAGGAGAGGCTCATGGTGTCAGCCTCCACAGTGCAGATAAATATGTGCTGCATCTACCTCAGAGTCCTTATCTGCTTCAAATACCTGAAGTGCTACTCACAACATTTCTGAAACATGAAGAAATAGTCATTTTCTGGAAGAGAGAAGTGAAAGTTCCCCAGATAGCCAGGAAACCACAAGAAAGAACAGAGAATGAAGCTGAGTAGCAGCCAGTGCCCAGAGCCATCAAGGGGTCATAGAACAGAGGTTTCCACTCCTGCACACAGAGGAGGGGGACCCCACGCTATCACAGGAAGGGGGACATGGCTGCAGGTGAAGGTGGGAAGCTGTGGCCCCCTGACCTTGTGTTTGTGGGTAGACACAGGGCTGGCTCTGCTTACTGACAAACCCCACGTTAGCCCTGAGTCATTTCTTCCATGTGTGTGTGACGCAGATTTTTTGCCATTTTTTCGTAATACACCTGTTTGTCCCTCATGTGAACATGAGATCAGCATTACCCATCCCTGCCTAACACGATGGTGAGCAGGTGCTGAGTCTGAGAGAGAGGGCAGCATGGGGCAGGGGGAGCTGCCACAGACTCTGGTCAGCCCAACTCCCAGTACAGCCTCGGAGAATCTGTGGGAGACCAGGTATGTGCAGGGAGAGACTCCTACATGACTGGCCAGTAGAGAAATCCTAATGATGACAGACAGTGCTGTGGACGCAGTAATACTAGGGACTGTCACATGCAATGAAAGAGAGTGAGTATGGAAATAATGAGAGTAAATTTAAATTAAGCACATTTAAATATCTGTAAAAATATAGAGGGATATTACATTTTTCAGGCAAGAGTATGGATTAAATTACAGAAGAATAGGACATTGTTGAGAAGATTTAGAAATTTTAGAGATGAACAATGCAACAGAATGAACACAGTCAAAACATTAATCCCATCAAGGACTAGACACAGCTCAAGAAACATTTATGAAAGCAGAGTACGATATTGAGGAAATTTCCAGAATGCAGTGCAGAGATCCCAGAAGTGGAGATTCAAGATACTTGGGGACCAGAAAGAGGAGGATCAATATCACATCTGTTAAAAGTTAGAAGGAAAGAAGTGAAAGCGAAATCTAGTAACAGTTTAAGAGATAAATAACTGAACCCTTTACAGGCTTGAGGAAAGACCAACTAAGTGTTAGGATGCATATGTTTAAAAATAAAACCTGGCTGGTGTGGCTCAGTGGATTGAGCGCAAGCTTGTGAACCAAAGGGATACGGGTTCAATTCCCAGTCAGGGCACATGTCTGGGTTGCAGGCCAGCTCCCCAGTAGGGTGTGCATGAGAGGCAACCACACACTGATGCTTCTCTCCCTCTCTTTTTCCCTCCCTTCCCTGCTGTCTAAAAATAAATAAATAAAATCTTTAAAAAACATAAAATAAAATCTGCATCTTGACCCTTATGGTAGATTAAGAAAATCAGTGCGCATTTGAAAGGGTATGTGGAACATTTTCAACTGCCCACCCTCTCCCTAGGTGATGCCAAATTGAAAGGGAGAAGGGTGAGTGAGTGCCTGGCTTCCCCAGCTGAGTGGTTTTCTCCACCTACAGAGAAACCCTACAGAAGGGGGGAAAATTGCAAACCATATAACGGACCCAGCGTTAGTGTCCAAAACATAAAGAATCCATACAACTGAATAACAAAAAAAAATTACAAATGGACAGAGGAAATAAATATTTTTCTAAAGAAGATGTACAAATGGCCAACAGACATATAAAACAATGCTCAACATCACTATCCATCAGGGAAATGCACATCAACACCACAATGCGATGTCACCTCACATCTGTTGGAAGTAAGTAGTGTTGGTAAGGATGTGGAGATAAGGAAAAACACTCGTTCACCATTAGCGGGAATGTAAATTGATGCAGCCACTATGGAAAACAGTGTGGAGGTTCCTCAAAAAATTAAAAAATATAGATTGATCATAGTATTCATCAATTGTACTTCTGGGTATATACCCAAAGAAAATGAAAACAGGATACTCAAGAGATAAAACTATTACGATGTTTATTGCAGCATTATTCACAATAGACAAGCTATGGAATCTACCTAAGGGCCCATCAAGGGATGAAGAAAATACACACAGACATGACTGGTGTGGTTCAGCACACTGGGTGCGGTCCTGTGAATCAAGGGGTCGCTGGTTCGATTCCCAGTCAGGGCACATACCAACGTTGTAGGCCAGGTCCCCAGTAGTGGGTGAGTGAAAGTAACCACACATGGATGTTTCCCTCCCTTTCCTTCTCCTTACCTTCCCTTCCTCTAAAAATAAAGAAAATCTCAAAAAAAGACAAAGTAGGTAAAATAAGATTATGTATCTGTTTCCCTGTTTTTCATATGTTTGTTTGAATTCTGCAAACCAGAAACTAACAAAAATAGTTCCCTCCAATACGTGGGGGTCCAGGGTGAAGGGGATAGAATCAGGCGGGCACTTCTGAGCGTACCATTCTAGGTGGTTACAACTTCTGAAGTCTGGACGATTGTGCATATGCAAGGTACCATTAAGTCATAGAAGATGAAAGAACACATTCTGACAGGAATATAAACACAAAACTATGCAGCTTAGCATATTGATATTCAATCACCACACCTACATGATGATAATAAAAAACGGAAAAGGAAATCTATGAATTTGCTAGGAATTGGGTTTTCAAATAAGGGACACGGGTACAACCTAAATGAATCCTGTAACCTTACACCAGGTGGGAAATACCTGTGTGGATGGACATGCTGCATCCCCCCTGATACTAAGTGGTCCATACGGAACAAAACCTCAGGAGCCCTGAGTTCACCTGAGCCCTGGTCATGCTTTCTAAATATTGTTCCCAATAAAAGCGACCCGGACTGTGGGGGCCCCTGGTCCAGGGCAGGAGCACAGATGGGACTGGGCTCCCCGTCAATCTACAAAGCGCCATGAAGCACAGCTAAGGAGTGCGGTTGTCTCAGAAAGCGCTGCAGGAAAGGACCTTCCCGGGCTAAGTCTGGAAGCTGAGCGGCATCTCACAGGGAGGAGGCCCCTGCTGACAGCAGGGCACAGGCACCCTGCAGGCAGCGCGCCACCGCTGGAGGAGCCCCTTCCTCCCTGAGACTGTCTCAGATCCGCAGCAGAGAGGGGTTGGCACTTCCCTGGAGAGCAGAAGCCTCAGGGAAAGCAAAGGGAGCCTCCCCTCCGTGTCTGCTGTCCGTGTGGGGACAGGGGAGGGCGGGAGTCTCCTTGCTCAGCCCTGCTCTGCAGGAGACGAGGGGACTGGGACTCGTCTTGTCCTGGGTCCTGGCCGCACGGGGACCCAGCGCAGGTGCAGCCCAGCCACACACGCAGCGTCTCAGAGTCCAGCCGCGTCCCCCAGACTCTGGAGCCCATGGCTACTTCCGACTCTGGGGGCCGAGTTTGGGTGAAGTGTCAGAGGCTGAGGTCAGAGGCTTGTCAGGAAACCTCTGCCACGCTTTCCAGAAGCTCGGGGGTGTCCTGAGACCCCAGAGTCTGGGACGCCAGGCTCCCGAGATTCCCCCCGCTGCTGTGACAAATGAGCCCCAGCGTGGTGACTCACAGCGACCCGGATGTGTGATCTCAGGGTCCCAACGGGCTGACCTTGAGGTGTCTGCAGGGCTGCCTTCTCTTCTGGAGGCTCCGGGAGAATCGGTCCCTTGCCTTCCAGCGTCCAGAGACCCCGCATTCCTCCCTTGTCTCAGGAGGTGTCACTGGGACCCAGTGTCTGCTTCCTCCTCCAGGAGAGGAGCCTGTGATGCCCTTGGCCGCTGTGAGTCACGCTGTCATGGGGGCGCATGTACAAGGGTCCTCGACCCTGCTCTCACTTCCCTGCTTGAACCCGGACTGAGGCTGCTGGATGGGTGGAGATTCCCTGTTCAAGTTCTGAGGAGCAGCCCTGCAGATCCGATCCGAGGCTGCAGCACTTTGCATCCCCACCAAGGGGCCCAGGGGCTCCCGTTCCTCCACAGCCTTGCCACACTTGCTGGCTTTAGATTATTGTGTTTAATCTATTCTTCGATCACAGTCGATATACAATATATTACTTTAAGTGTAGAGCATAGGGGCTAGACATTTACATACCTTATGAAGTGATCCCCCCGATAAGTCTAGTACCCACCATTTAAAAATGATTTTAGCAATAGTGGTCCTGAGGAGTGTGAAGTGATATCTCACTGTGGTTTTGGCTGGTGTCCCTTCCCTGGACTTTAGATCTAAGTCAGCTGGGACCCGAGGAGACAGATGCCGGAGGCAGAGGCCATGCCAGGAACACAGATGGGAGAGCGGGGCCCCAGAGCAGATGCGGTTCCACAGGTGACAGGTGTGGGTGAGACCAAAGTCTTGAGCAGCACATGCCCGGTCCCAGGAAGCAGGTGAGAACTCGGGGCTCCAGGAGGAGGAAGAGGGAGGCAGAGGCTACAGGGACCTGGGGCCTGTCTGAGATCCGGGAGAGAATAGAGACCTGGGCAGGAGTGGGGCTGGGCCGTGAGTGGGGTGAGTGTCAGGCCTGGAGCCAAATCCTGGAGAATGAGATGGACCACACAGGAGGCCAGGTCCCCACTGCTCCTGTACCCTCCCGAGGTCAGGGCCCCACACACAGGGCAGCCTCCACCAGGGTCACCGTGAAATTCGCAGAATGGGCATGGCTCTGTGTCTCTTGGGCTCCAGTGTGAGCCTTGGGCCCTTGGGGAGGCTCCTCCTGGGGACCTGGGGTCTAATCTGTCTGGCAGGAGCTCCCTTGTGTCCATCCCTGTGGTCCATGTGGCCACCTGTGCCAGCTGTGCCCAGCCTCTGCCAGAATCGCCACCAGGATCAGCAGCACCACACCAGCCAGGCCAATGCGGACATAGTTTCCCACCATGTAACTCCAGGAGGCGGGGTCTAGAAGCAGAGGACAAGGGGTCACTGAAAGGTGGACAAGACCTGGCCAAACACAGGACCTTTGAGACAGGACCTCCTTTTTTATCTGGCATGCCTGTCCCTTTCAGCACAGTCCTGGACATGCTCCCACGCTCCCTGTAACACTTTGGGAGCCCACTACTGTGTGTGGGGGGCGGTTGAATTCTTGGGTTGCTCCTAAGAGTGAGAAAGGACCGGTGTTTGTCTCCTGCACAGACCCTCCTCTCCCTGGGAACACTCAATGCCTATCCACCCAACCTTGAGGCCTCTTGGTCCACACGCCCAGGTTTCATTACCAGTCAATGACAGCACCCCAGTTCAGGGCACAGATGCAACCTCTGACCTGCTGAGGGAACCAGGGCAAGTCTCCCCTCCCAGCTCTCACACCCCTAGGCTGAACAGGCCTCTTGCAGTCAGGATGCAAGATGTCACTGCCTGTTGAGTGTCCACCTGCCAAGAGAGAAGCAGGACCCCTCCTCACTGCCACTGCTGTGTCCACTCCCCAGCAGAGCCCCTAGGAGGGGATACCCGAGGCTGAGGTCCCAACACCCAAGCCCAAGAGGTGATCTGGGTAGGGGGCTGAGGTCTGCAGGGGCTCCTGTGAGGGGACAGGAGAAGCACTGAACCCAGGTTCCTCTTTGGCCTGCCCCTCTCAGCCTGGTCCTGCAGCTCCCACAGATCCACACCCGGCCTCTTTCTCTGCACCTCTCGGTACAGAGGATGCCTCCTGCCTTCCCCAGGGAGGAGACAGGGATATGGGAGATCCCCAGGATGGAATTCTCTGCGTCTACTTGTCTGAGGGACTAGACACCACTCAGAGTGTACTGTCACCCTCCATACATCAGCACAAAGCAGTTAGAGCCTGGTCCAGAGAAAAACAGGGTGGGTGGGAGTCACCTCACCTAGCCACAAGGTCAGAGGGTCCTGAAGGCTGATCCCATCTATCAGGGCCACTGTGTCTCCCACAGTGCCCCAATTTAGGGCAGGGTCATAGGTCAGGATGAACTGGACATGCCCGCTGACCCCTTGGAGTTGGAGTCACAGGGGCATAAGGAGCAAAGGGAGAGACAAACTCGGTTTCAAAGGGATAATTCCTCCATCCTCGCCACACTCACTGAGCCGGGTCACTTCACCCCTTACTCCAGGACCTCCCAGGAGCTGACCTGAGAGAACTGCATCATCCCAGAGATCCCCCAAAGCACCGTCCAGCTCTGTTCAGAGACCCCATGGACGCCATGACTTACCCAGTGATGGATCGACCACCCACAGGCCACACACTGTCTGTGGTTCCCACAGAGTCTGCCCAAGTGGACAGAAAAAGCATAAAACCATTCTGAGTGAAAGGACAAATGGTCCCTTGGAAGGGGTGTGTCCCTGGAAGTCCACTACCCATCCATCCCTGCATGGACAGCTCCTGGACCACAGCTGGAGCTCAGTGTCCAGGCCATCATGGTGTCCAGATGGGACCAGGCCTCCAGGGCCTCGACCCAGCTGTGAAGACCAAGGGACACGAGTGCAGAGGGGCAGGGGTACCACAGGGCTGGGGGCCAGCAGGAGGGCAGGGAGATGGGAACAGAGGACGAGGCTGAGAACTGGGTGCAGGGCCCTGGGGCAGACCTGAGGGTGGAGTGGAGACGTCCTCACCTGTCACCTTCAGCTCCAAGGGCTCACTGCGCTCAGACCAGTCAGACAAAGTGAGCAATTTACGATAGAGGCAGCAATAACTCCCGGCAGTGTCAGCACTTACTGCTGGGATGGGGAATCTGGCCTCTGCCCTCTCAGAGACATGTGGAGGGAAGACAGTCTGATCCTCAAGGATATCTCCGTAATCCTTCTCCAGACGGAACAGGTCAGCATCCGCTGGGCCCCGGCACACAATGGTCACAGGCTGTCCCAGACGTATCACAGGGCCTGGCTCAGCGCTGATGGAGGGTTTGGGCAGGACCACTGGGAGGAA